>VSMD01085508.1:0-154442 GCA_008750895.1 Mirza zaza
GTCCCGCAGTCTGAGCCCCGTCCCAGCTGGATTACAAGTTAGCCAGGGACAGGCACTGCGTCTTCTCCCCCACAGAGGGGAGCACGGAGCGCTGCTCCATAAATACTTATTAATTAGGTTGCTGATTGATTTCTGGCCTCAGGAGGCCCCTCTCCTCGCCCATCCACGAGCCGCAGCGGCGGCGGCCTGACGTCTTCACACAGTGAGGGTCTAACTCCGGCAGATGGAGCGGAGTTTCTGACTTGGAAAATCTGCAGCTTGCTTGCTTTTCTTTTGTGTGTGTAAATCACAAAACCTCCAGAGAAAGGGCCTTTATTTTATTTCCCTTTCCCTTGTTCTCTGGAACCCCAGGTCCCGCAGCCTCATTAACTGATCTCTGCTTCAATTAGAGACAAATCCCCTCCCAGGGCGAGCCTGTTAGGAGGAGATGACCTGCAAACAAGTGTCACGGCCCCAGTGGTTGGCCCAGCTCTGGCATTAATTAAAACGAGTCCCTACAAGCAGGTGGCGTGGATGGGGGCTGACAGGCCAGGAGCAGGTCCTGGGGACTGAGGGTGAGCGGAGTGGAGGCCAGCCTCCTCTGCGGAGCCTGGAGAGCCCTCTCCCCATCTCAAGCGAGCCCTGACCCTGGCCAGCAACCTGCAGAACCAGGGATCCCCCTTTGCACGCCCCCAAATGCAGTCTTATGCTAGTTGCAGGACCACCAGGTGGGATTAGCAGCCTCTTGGTGAACCTTCTAAATAGATTTGGCAATGTCTGGCTTCTTGCTTGAGAATAAAAAAGAAATTCCGTCTTAAGTTATTTTTGAAGTCTAACAGTTTGCTGTCTTTTAACAAAAGAAGCCTCTCTCCATCCTCACTGTTCTTTCGTTCCGGAGTTTGTGTGGGGCGCTTCTGTGGGCAGCCCTCACGGGCCCTGGCTGCACGAGGGTGACAGGAGGCAAGACCCAGTGCTCCCGTCAGGGGTCTGTGACGTGCCAGGCACTTTGCAGGAACTGAGAGCCGCAGAGACTGGTGTGTCCTCCAAGATGCTGAGAAGGGAGGCTGAGAATGCTCTGTGGTACAGTCAGAATTATGACGAAGGTGACTCTAGCGTGTCATGGGACCAGGGGAAGGGCCCCTAATTTACACAGGGAATGACTCACAGGACAGACCAGAGAGAGCCAGGGGAAGGCAGGGCACAGTGTTCGAGAGAGAGGGCCCAGCACACGCAGAGGCACGCAGGAGAAGGACAGCATGACAAATTTGGAACGCTCAGAAAATGAGTGCGGTGCCAGGTGGGAAGTGCTGTAGACGAGGCAATGATGAGTGAGGAGCAGAGGACTGGCCATGAAGTGCCACAGGTGCCTTGCTCAGGAGGCAGGAGCCCGAGCCTGGAACCCGACATGTGCTCAGGTACCTGGGCATTGCAGGAGTGTGGGCAGAAGTGGGACGAAGGAGGAGTGGGGGGCTTGGCAGGCCCAGCACATGGACCACCGTCACGGGGCCAGATCCTGGCTGAGGGGGAACCCGGGCTGGGGAGGAAGACTCGGGGCTGAAGTCCTGCATGACTGGGCAGGAGTGGGTTGGTGGAGGCAGGTGATGAGAGACATTTCGTGCCCGTGCCTGAAATTCTTGCCCTTCAGCTGGGTCTTGGCCTTTCCCCGTTGGGACAATGCTGACCTCCTTTCCCAAAGGCTCTGGGCCCCAGGAGGTCCTTTCTGTGTGAGATGCAGTGGTCGTCTGTTAACGTTCACTCCCAGACACTGGAGTACGAGGAGCGGTCCCAGGGCATCCCTGGGCTGAACCCTCCCGCTGGTTCCCCTTGCCTGCTGGCAACTGCACGTCGCCCTGATAGTCAGACTGGCAAATAATCGTGATAACACTCACCACGGCTAACACTAGCCGGGCGCCCGCAGCGCTCTAGGCAGTGCTTAGGCGCTCGTCCCCATTTCATAGATGCCACAGAGGTGAAGTAAGTGACAGCTTACCCACCTTAATCACGCACTGTTCTGCTCCCCATGTGGCGTAAGGAGGCATAAGTCATGTTCCCCGTTTTCCAGGTGGCAGGAACTATTACCATGCCCCCTGGTGTCAAAGCGCTCCCTAGGTACCGCTAGAGTGGTGGGCACTGGGAGAAATTTTTTGAGAGCTTCTTTAGGTGTAACAAAGTTAGAACCTCTGCTCACCTTCATTCTTGGGCCCTAGGACTGTGTTTTCTGGCCAAAGCAGCATATATTTGTCCCTGGCCCAGAGCATGCGCTGTGTCCTGTGGGGCAGAGCCCAGCTGGCTCTATGGTGGAGGGTGTACTTCCTGGGGCCAGTTCTTCTTGGGGCCTGATGGAGGTAGGGTGACGGTACCTGTGAGTCCTGGACCAGATTATTGTCCTCCTGCTTTCAGCGAGTGGCTTCTGGGTTGGAGGGCCCATTGCACCCAACCCAAGCGAGTGGCTTCTGGGTTGGAGGACCCTGTAGCAGCATCTGAAGTGTTCGGAAGCCTGCAGATGGTGATGCTGGCAGTGGCGAGTCAGACACGAAAAGCAGCCCAGCATCTATTCTGGGGAGGACGAGTTGTTGTCCCCTCCTATGTGCAAGGAGTCTGGTGTAATTGGTTTCCCAGCAGCCGACCCCCTGGTCCCTGTGCGGCATGGTTCAGGGGCATGGTTGGTCACGGTTGCCAGCAAATAAGCCACACAACTGCAGCTGGAGCTAACTGGCACTTGAGCCCATGAATAACTCCATTGCAGCCATTTGGCTACTGTGACAGAGTTACAGGCTGCCCCCACTGTCTAGCAACAGGGTGACTGGGGTTAGAGGACAATTGACCTCTATGGAGGGTCATGGGTCCATTTGGTTACCAAGTTTGTTCTACAGAGCACGCCCTCTGGTGGACATTTTTGGTACTTCAGAGATTCCTTGACCTTCCCCAGCCCACCCCCAGCACCCCTACCCCACACCCATGCAAACCCCAGACCACTGGTTACATTATTATCCACCACCCAAGAGTGCATCTAACTTTTGATCACATGCCATCCCTCCTTTTAGGCAGGCCCCCTTCTCCATTGTTCTCCAGGCCCCTTGGATCCCCAGAGGGCAGTGCCAGTAGAGTCTGCAGAGCCAGCTGCAGACCGTGCTCTGAGCACCCTGCAGACAGCCTGCTATTTCATGCCTCTGAGCCTCTGCCAGGTGCTTCCCACTTCTTACCTGGCTGCCTCTTGCTCATCTTTCAGGGCTCAGTCAGGCATCCCTTTCTTCAGAAGCCTTCATGCCCTTGGGCCCCACCCACTCTAGACCCCCTTCTCCTAATGGAGTGGATGACATGATCTGCCCGGGTGGACTGCTGGGCCTGTGCATGCAGGATCTAGCACACAGTAGGGCTCAGCGTTTGCTAAGGTGGGCAGGGTAAGTCTCCTTTGTGGCTCTTCTTTGTGGCTCTTCTTTGTGGCTCCTTCTGGCTTCAGAGATCATTCACTTCATTTATTCTAGGAACGTTTGCTAAGCACATACTCATTTCACCAGGCACCAGGAATTCAGTGAGGAGTCAGAGAGACACAGGCCCTGTGTCCTAGCGCTTATGGTCTAGTGGGAGAGGTGGATACTTAGTAGAGTCCACAGGTAAAAATATTTCTGTGTTGTTCAGTATTTTAGTCAGATACATGTGTTACTTTGATTTATACATTTTTAAGAAGATAAATAAATATATGCTGAGAGATCATGATAGTTGCGTGGAAGAAAGTTGGAGGTTCTTTGAGATACTGTAAAAGGGGAGCCCTGAGTGAAGAGGGAGCTTCACGCTGAGACTGAAAAGCAAGGAGACCTGGGGGCCAGGGCTTGAAGGCCCTGGGGAGGTCTGGCTCCTGGGAGGAGTGGGGAGGTGGCTAGGTGGCCAGAGCCCTCCAAGCAGGCGAGGCTGAGGGGTCTCGAGGGCTGTGCAGCTCTTTTGGTGCTGTGAGCAGCCACTGAACACCTTTAAGCAGCTCGCTATGCTTTTTTTTTTTTTCCCGGGAGGCAGTCTTGCTTTGTCACCCAGGCTGGAGTACAGTGGCATCATTATAGTTCACTGTAACCTCGAACTCCTGGTCTCAAGTGATCCTCCTGCCTCAGGCTTCCAAGTAGCTGGGACTACAGGCTGCACCACCACACCTGGCTAATGTTTTTATTTTTTGGTAGAAATGGGGGTTGGGGGGATCTCATTGTATTTCCCAGGCTGATCTTGAACTGCTGGCCTCAAGCAGTCCTCCCATCTCAGCCTCCCACAGTGGCTATGCATTTTCAGAAGCCCACTTTGGCTGCTATAGAGAGTAGGTTGGTGGGCATAAGAGTGGAAGCAGGGGCCCAGTTAGGAGTGGGCAGTCATCCAGGGAGAGGTGACATGTGCTAAGTGGTGGGAGCAGAGGGCGAGAAGAGTGGCATTCAAGATATCCAGGAGCTAGAACCACGAGCGATGGTTACATGTGGGCTGGGAGAGGCCCCTGCCCCGGCAGGCTTTGAGGTCTCTGGCATGAGGAGCTGAGCTGGGAGTAGGTGAGGAGGAGCGGTATGGGTGAGGAGGTATGCAACAACCTTTGTTTTGGATGTGTGAAGGTGGAGTGTCCGGAGCCCGTGGAAACAGAGGCATCTGCCAGGGTGGGACATGCAGTCTAGAGTGAGAAGTGCAGCCGGGTGGGAGAGGAGTGCAGGCATTGCTCCAGACCCAGCCAGTGGCTCCTTGCTGGCCTTGAAGAAATTAGGCTTCTAGTGGCCTAGAGAGCCCTTGGTACTTGAGGGTGCAGCCATGAGTCACATAGCTCATGACACTAAAGGTTTTGCGTCATGGAGCTTCCACCCAGGCTCAGTTCTTGGTGCTGGTCAGCCCTTTCCTGTCTCGGGGGACTGTCAGGAAACTGGCCTTCCCTCCTCTTCCTCTGGCCTCTTGTCAGCTGCTCATAAATTCACTAGCCTGGTAGCCAGAGCCTGGAGAGGAGTGGTCAGAGAGGTCCATGGCTTCCCTCGGGCCGACGCTGATGCCCACGGAGCCCGGGGTTGTGCCTCTCCTGGGACCCCTGTGGCTGGCCATGCAAGAAATTCTTGTGCAAAATCCACACCCTGTTTGTTTTCCCCCTCTGCCAAAATGGAGCTCCTGTTTGGTTAATTTCTATTTTGTAGCTTATTTGGAGGCTGTTAAAACAGACCCTGGGGGACCCTCAGCAGCGATTGTTCCATATCTCATTATCTTTCCCAAACCCGATTATTAGCTCCGATTTTTCTGATCGCTAGCTGCTGTTCGTGATGAGTTGTGTGCCATTAATGCCAGCTGGTTCCCTTAAACAGGACCCACCATGCCAGGGAAAACGAGCTGGCATTCAGAGCCACCAGCCACTTGGCTTTTTAATTTTAATGGGCTCCACCAAATGTTCCAGGCCAAAGGGCCCCTGAGGAACTAGAACAGACGGGCTCCCAACCCCCGGTCTGCAGCCCACTCTGGGTTCCTTCCAGGCTGTGGCTGTTCTAGGCACTGGGGCAGTGAGGCCTGCGCGGGGGCCCGACAAGGGGCCAGGGTAAGTGGCCATTTGCCTCCTCTGTGTCCGTGCCCTCTCTGCCCCAGGGCCCATTACCGGTGTGTGGGCAGGGTGACCTCACTGACTCCTCATGAGCTCACAGCTACACACGTGACCAATTTTTCTCTCCACTTTGCTGGTTCCTGGCCCCTTCCGTGGGCTTGGGTATGTTGGCCATGCTTTAAGAAACATACATGTGCCTCATTAAATGTCACCCATCCAGGCTGGGGAGACCCTGGCAGGCTTCAGAGAAGAGGAGGCCAGAGAGAGCTGGGACTAGGCCACTGTTTTTTTCTCTTCTTTCTTCCTCCCTACCCTGGGCTCCCGCCTGCAGTTGGGGAGATGGGATGGGTGACCCACTCTGGCCTGTGCCAGTCCTAGCCAGGGAGGAGAAGGCTTCGCAGGGGCTGGGGAACAAGTCTGAGTGTTTGCTACAACTGATGGCCACTACTCCTTGCCCTGCCGCTGCACTCCAGCCCTGCTCACCCGCAAGAGGCTGCCATGGGGAGGGGTCCCAGCCTCCCTGCTCACTTCCTCGAATGGCTCCTGCTCCTCCTCAGCCAGCACTTCCTGCATCTTCCCAAATGAACGTGTGGGGTTTTGAACCCAGCCCTCCTGACTTCCAGCTGCGGGGCCAGGGATGGCTTAAGGGTGCTGTCTTCCCTGACGGGAGCCGCCTTCTCTGTTCCACTCCTCTGGAAGCCCCCAAGCTGGCCTTTGCCAGGGAGGCTCTTGCTATGCAGATGTGCCATTAAATGGTGTGAAAGCATCACTCCTTGAGATGGAAGACATTGGAAAGTGAGTAGCATAGCGGTTAAGGGCAAAGCTTTGGAACTATCAGGACCTAGGTTCAAATCCCAGCTTTACCTGACTCAAAGCAGCTGTCTGGCCTTGGGCAAAGTTACTTAACCTCTCTGAACCTGTCCCTTATCCGTAAAAAGGGTCTCTCCAAAAGCCTTGTAGTAGCGATTTCATTACGATAGTTAACGTGAACATGTGCTGAGTGGCCGGCATGGAGGAGGCACTCACTGCTCACTGGCTTCTCCCGAGCCCCCCTCCTCTTCATAACTAAAGCCGTCTACCTCCTCCCATGCTTTCCCTCACTGCGCTTCTTTTGGGGTTGGGGGTGGGGGCTATTTCTGAGTCATCACTGCCGAGAGCTGGGGAGACCTGGGCTTGACAATCCTACCCATGTGGCAGGGGGATTAGGGCCCAGTGTGGGCTGGCAGCTCCCCATTCCTGCCCCACCGCACCACTGTGGCGCGTCCATGCTGCCACGAGTCTCCCTGCCTCCCAGCCTGCCCTCAAGCGAGCAGGGAGGATGAGGATTGGGCTCTGAGTATCAGCCTGGGACATGAAGTGGGGGCCAGGCACTGAGGGCCCCAGCTGCGTTTGCCAGGCAGCACTCTGGCTCCGCAGGGTGCTGGAGTGCCCGGGGGCTGGCAGGCTGGCACTGCCTGTCTTCCTGGGTCTCACAGTTACAGCCTGTGCTGGGCCATTCCTGCCCAGCGGTGACTGCCGTGACTGCTGCAGACACCCAGCAGCCCTGGGGGCCTTCCCAAGGCTCTGCATCCTCCCCAGCCGCCCAGAAGGCTGAGGCCAGAGCCAGGCCTGACGATGCAGTGTGGCCTGCTGAGCCACCAGGTGTGCCAGCACTGAGAGCAGGCTGCCCCTGGCCACCTCTGCTTCCCAGGAAAGATCCACAGGGCAGGGGCCAGCTCTGGCCTTAGTCTGGGAGAGCAGAGGCCTCTACGCCCCAACCCCTGGGCCGGCCACATGCATCTTGTCTTTTCTCTCTCCATGCCTGTGCCCATGCTGTTTCCCCACCAGAAACCTTGCCTTCTACCTAGCCTAACCTCCTCCAAGAACTCCATCTCCCCACCTTCACTGATCTCTCCACGCAGGGATTTGTTGGTTTCTGTGTTTCTTCCTGAATCACCAGGTTATTGAGCATGTGCTGTGTGCCGGTGTGTACAGCCCTAGTAGTGGACAAAGATGAAAAAGGTGCGATTCCTCCATCCCAGCCAGTGACATCGTTATTATGTTGCTTCATTCATTGAGGCCTTTTATGTGCCGAGCTCATGCCCAACACTTTGCATACAATTCTTATAATAGGCATGGGATATTATAGATACTACTATTCCCTTTTACAGACAAGGAAACTGAGGCCGAGAAAGGTTAAATGACTTACCTGCCTAAGTCCCACTGCTAGTCATCGACACTGGAGGCAGAACTGAAAGAACAGGTGTGGGCCAGGTGGAGGAGGGACACCCCAGGCCTAAGGACCAGCACTGCGAAGGCTCCATGGCTGGAAGGCTCATGTAGCGTCTGATGACCAGCACACTGGACTCGTGGGGTTAAATGTGGGGTGTCGGGGGAGCGGGAGGTGAGGTTATGATGGCCGGACAGCTGCGGGCGGGGAATCGCATCTTCTCACGCAGGTCGTGGGAGGAGCCGGTGGTGGGTGTGGGCAGACCTGCACTCTCTAAAGACGAGGACAACATGGGCGAGGGATGGATGGAGTGAGGAGGCCCGGGCAGGGGCTGGGGTGGGGCGCCTGGTGTCCTAGGCCGGGTGAGAGGAGCAAGGCAGGTGCAATGAATCTGGGGTGTCTATCGCACCCGCTGTCCTGCTCTGAGCCACTCTGCTTGGCCCGGCAGCCTGTGGGCAGGTGTGCGGGTCTCCTCCTGAGCCCTCATGGTCTCAGAAAGGCGGTGCTGATAAGCCAGGGTGGGGATGAGGGGTTCCTATGCTTCATTTATGTGCAGAGTATGTGCCCTACCCCTACCACTGCACCGTTCCACCCCTGCCCCTTCTGCTGAGTGTGTCTGAGTGTGTGTGAGAGTGTGTGTGTATATATGTGTGAGTGTGAATATGTGTATGAATGTGTATATGTGCATGACTATGCATATGTGTATGAGTATGCATGTGTATGTGTGTGAGTGTGAATGTATGAGAGCATGTATATGTGAATGTATGTATGTGAATGTGTATGTGTGTGGGTGTGAATGGGTATAAATGTGCATGTGAGTGTATATGTGTGTGAGTGTGAATGTGTATGTGTGAGTGCATATATGTGTGAGCATCAATGAGTGAGTGTGTATGCGTGATTGTGTATAACATATATGTGGCAGTGTGAATGTGTATGTGTATGAGCGTGTATGTATGTGAGTGTGAATGTGTGAACATGTGTGTGAGTGTAAATGTATGTGTGTGTATATGTGTGAGCATGACTGTATGTGTGTGAATGTGTATGTGTGTGAGCATGAACATGTATGAGTGTGTGTGTCCGATGCTTTACCCTCCCTCCCTCTTTCTCGTGGGCCGGTTACCTGGGAGGCCTGGGCAGTGGTACTTTAAATAGCCACACAGGAGCTCTGCACTATGAGGTGACACTGGGGACCAGGGGTCTGAGGTGCCACTGCAAGGGAAAGGCGATGCCCCTCTCTCTCTGCTCTCCCTCCAGTTCTACCCGCTTCCTCCCACAAACCACTGCAGCACCATGCACATTTTCTGTTTTTTTTCTTTTTCTTTTTCTTTCCAAGGTGGGCCTTAATGTCCTGGTTCAGAAAGCCAACAAGTTCACTCCAGCCACCCGCCTTCTGGTCCAGAGATTTGTGCCGTTCCCTGCTGTAGGTAAGACCTGCATAGTGCGTAGACGTGCATGTGCTGTGCACGGGTGGGGTGACTGCAGGGCTCCCAGGGGGCTGGATGGTCCTTCCACACCTCTCATAATGCCCAGGGAACACCCAGCTGGGGGAACTGGAGCTGGCAAAACACGTAGCTAGAGGACAGGATCACGGGGCCTCACTGACAGCTCCATGCCTGAGATTCTGCTTCAACACATGGATTTTTAACCTGGAGTCCCAGGCCCCCAAGGGTCAGTAAACAGAAGGCCCCCTATGAACTTGGTTGGGGAAAATATTTACACTAACCTCTAACTGCAATTTAACATTTCTTTCCATTATGAATGTAGGCAGCAAACCACAGTAAGAAGCAAGACCTGTGACTTTGTCACCAATAGAAATCAAAGATATTTTTATGTCACATTAAGTTGTTATAAAGATCTTAAAATATCCTTTACGTTCAACACTAAGTCATATTTAATATGACAACTGGTAGATCTTGTTTTTTAATTCATTAGTTTAAAAGCACATCTATTACTATATCACAATTTTAAAAATATTTTCATAACTTATTTCAATATAATCCCTTTGTAATCCTATGTATATGTTTTATATATTTAGAAACATTATCCTTAGAGGGGTGCATAGGCCTTACAAGACTGTCAGAGGGGTTCCTGGCACAGAAGAAGGTTGGAAGCTTCTGCTAGTTTAGGTTTCAAGCCTTAGGGTCTTCTGGCCCTCTGGGTTTTAGAGGCCTCTCTTGTGAGCACCTGTGCACCTGGGTGCACAAGTGTATGTGGAGAGGCTGAGTCTTTGCTAGACTTAGGGCTCACAACAGATGCCCTGGGCCTGGGTTATGGGGATGCCAAAAAGCCCAGTTTGGCACTTATTTTATTTTATTTTTTAAGACAGGTTCTCTCTCTGTTGTGCAAGCTAGAATGCAGTGGCATCATCATAGCTCACAGCAACATCAAACTCCTGGGCTAAAGCAATCCTTCTGCCTCAGCCTTGTGAGTAGCTGAGGCTACTGGTGTGCACCATGCCCAGCAGTAATTTTTAAAAAATTAAAAAGAAATAAGCAACATTGAGAGCAGCACAAGGCAGTGTATAGTTAGTTGTCAAAAGAGAAGGATAAGCAAGTGCTTAAACCATAACACCAGTTTTCCCTCTGTGCCAGAGGACAAAGATGGGGGTGGTACCAACACAGGGCATGAAGTTCTGTGACCTCCCTGGTGCCAAGGTTCTGTTTGAAGAGCTAGAGTCAGACCCAAGCTCGTGGTTCTGGCCCTGTTCTTCCCCTCCAGGCTCAGCTTCCCCAGGCCTCTGGGAGGGGTGAACAAGGCCGCAGACCAGATTCCATTGATAGGAAAGGCCCCCATGAAAAGGTAGGAGGTCATTACTGGGCACCCCACCTCCTGCATGGCCCAGAGGCTAATGAACTCCCAGAACCAGCTACCCTGCCAAGCTGCAGCCAACCCAGATAATTGCTATAGCAACTCCACACTTTTAATGAACTCTCAGCTATTTCTGTCCTGGGCCATTAATGGAATAACTCTTGAGATCTGACTTTGTTAAGGGGCCTAATTGAGCAAACAGGCCGCCCAACTGGTGTTCCTCACCTTTGGCCTGCAGGGTCAGAAGCAGCCCAACGAGGGGGCAGTGCCCAGCTGCACTGGACTGGATCTGGCTGGGCTGTAATGTGCCCTTGGCCAAGCTTCAGATAAGAGCTTCCCAGCCCTGATCTGCCGCCGTGTGACCTTGGAGTGGTCTTAATCTCCCTGGGACTCCTTCAGGAGGAGGGTCTCTGCTCTTGCTCTGAGATTTTCTGACATGTCCTTCTTTAGGCTCCAGCCTGATTCCCCTCCCACCTTCTCACTGCCCCCTCACACAGGTCCAGCCACTGCTGGGGGTCCTGAGATCCCACATTTCGCTACCCCATTGCACAGGTTGCACACAGCGTGGTTCGCAGCCCTGGCAGTCCTACCTCGCCAGGATCCTGAGAAAAGCAGGCCCTTCCTGGCTTCTTCCTCGGGCCCAGGTGGAGTCCCGCCGCCTTCCACCACCAGCCCCAGGCTTTGCTCCCCACAGGCCGGTTCCATCTCTCTGGTTCTGGTGTCCATCCCAGTCCCACCTGCAAACAGGCACTTGCCGACTCCACTAGTCAGTACTGACACAGTTGTGAGATGAATAGGTAATACCCCTCAAAACCAGGGGCTCAAAAGCCCCCTGGTCCTCTCAGGCCACCACCCAGTCCCTGCACTTGGCCCTCCTCCATCTAATCCCCGGGAACCCCTGGTCGGAACAGAGCATCTCTAAGTCCCCTGGGCTCTGGTAGGGCCTAAGTTCTGCCAACGTTCACCCCTGCTTTCCAAGGCAGGCCAGGCCGGACCAGGCTGGACCACCCTTAAAGGCTGTCGAGAAGCTGGCTCAGGCCATACCTTATCTGGTAGTGGGTCCTTTGCCCCTTGGGGCTGCTGGCATCATGGGGAGACAGGACTCACCAAGCTGCGAGTGCACGTGGGAAGTGGTTGAGGCAAGTGGAGTGATCGAATTAAGCCCTGGTTTGTTGGGATGTATGTGCAGAATAGAGCAGAAGGGGCTCTTTGGGTTGAGGGTTGTCCCCAAGAGGCCTGTGTGCCCAGTGGTTGTGGCCACATCCTCACTCCCATCTTCCTAGGCAAGCGGGGAACTCAAGCTCTGGGGCACAAGGAGGCTCCCAGGAGTCAGTCGCTTCTTCCCACTGCTCTGCCCTGCTCCTCCTGGGGCTCCAGCTGGAAGTCTGGGAGGTTAGGGAAGACTTCTCTTCTCTGGGCCCCACAGGCTGCCTGAGAGAGGCCCGAGACACACAAATGCAGGACACTTGGGCACGCACCTAAGTCCCCTGCTCCCACCCTGCACTGCTCTCTGTCTCCACGTTGGGAAATGAGGCCTCTGACCAGACCCCCTCCAGCCCCTTCCCGCTGGGACCTCCTTGACGTCACTGTATGCCTACCCAAGTTTGCAGAGCCCAGCACTCCCAGGCGTCCGCACAGCTGCCCTCGTGCCCCAGCAGGCCTCTCTTCTCCCCCCATTCTCATTCTGTGCTGGGAGGTATGAAGGCAGAGTGTGCTGAGAGTTACACTGAGCTGGCCCCAGCCTGGGGCTATTTCCAGCCTGCTTGAAGGACCCCTCACCAGCTGTAGCTGAGAAACTGAAGCGTGTGGCCCAGAGGTGGCAGGGGCTACTCAGGGCCTCCATGTTCTCCCCTGGGTTTTCAGCCAGGGTTGTGCGTGTGTGTGTGTGCGCGTGTGTGCACCGATGCATGTGCACGTGCGTGTGCGAACGTGGGAAGCCCCGGGATGCTTACTGCAGCCAAGGTGGCTTCAGGGCCTTGCTGTGCCCCTGGTCTAGAACAGCAATCATGTGGGAAATCTGTTTCTATTTATACATGGAGATGTTGGGAAAGACGGTGAGCCCAGGAGCATGTGTGCTGGCATCAGAATCGATTGGGGACTGGTAATTAATTTGCTTAGACCTTAATTAATTCTCTAGTTCTTTCTTATTTGTGGACTGTCACGCCTAATTGTGCTCAGGAGCTTGAGCTCAGAGCAGGCCCTCTGTTAATTGACGAATGGTCGCTGTGAGGTGGAAGTTAATGGTTTGGGAAGCTGGGCAAACAGTGTAATTAAAGGTCAATAGACAAGGCACCGGAAAATACACACCCCTAGGTCCAGCCACCACACTCTCTGCGCAGAGTCTGTTCCATGAGCTGCAGCCACTACAGCCTTCTCGACAGGCCTTGGGAGAGGGCGCGCTGGGAGGAGTTACCAGCAGGAGGGAGGGCCAGGGCCAGGTGCTAGAGGAATAGGCACACCTTGTCACAGTGACAGGTGGGGCAGGGGCTTTAGGGAGGTGGAGACCCCAGGTGTCATCTCAGCAAGCACATCTATAAGGCTGGCACCACGACATTGTGTAGGTGTGTGTAGGGGGAGGGACGGAAGCCTGAAGGTCACCCCTGGCTGGCTGACTGCATCCACACGGAGCAGGGGACAGCCGTGAGTGTCATGTGCTAGTGAACACCCCTATCTGGGCCCTAAGCGTCAGCCAGCTGACACCGTCCACAGAGAATAGCCTTCCTGCCTGCACCGGAAATGCAGCCCCAGCAGCCCTTTGCTAGGAAGTGACTTCTTCCTGTGCTGTCCCCTGCAGTCCCTTATGTTAAATGTCACAATGTATTTCACTGCCATGAAAAGATCCCTGAGCTCACCAGTGAGCACATTGCTCAGGGTGTCTGGGCAGTCTTTGGGAGGGCTTGTGCCCACTCACACCCAACTTGCTGTACACCTGCTCCCCCACGTCCGCGCCCCTTCACCCCAGGCCACACTGTCTTCGTGTCATCGATCCCTGCTGTGCTGCACTACTCCCTCATGCTCAGTCCTCCCTGCTTCCCTCATCCAGGAGGTGGCCGTGCCAGTGCTGCCCGAGTCCTGAGAGCCTGTCCCCAGGACAGGGCACGGTTGTCCAGGCCTCCTCCCCTGTGAGTGGGAGGCAGCAGGGTGTTCCTGCAGCAGCTGGGCCCTGTGACATGTGCTCCCTCCATCTGGGGCAGTGGTGCTCCACATGGCATCCACGGCCCCTCAGATGCCTCAGGATGCCGTGAGTCCCTGCCTGGAGCTGCTCCTGCTCGTGCCCACCGTACCCCACTGCAGCTGTAGTGCATCTTGTGACCCTCCTCTCCTGCCTCTCGCTGGGCCCAGGCCTTTGCACAGGTCCCTGCTGCCTGGATGCCTGCCCTCCCCACTGCCTCAGCCTCTTTCCTGGCTGCTAGGTCTTTGTGACTCGGCTTAGAAACCATCTCCTCTCGGAAGCCCTCTCGGGAGTCCCAGTCAGGGCTAGACTGCAGCTCCCTGTGTGTGCCTGTGTCTATTTGGGAACTGCCCATTTGTTTCAAGCCCACCTCTCCCATCAGAGTGTGAGTGCCCCAAGACAGGGACTAGTTCTCCTTCATCACCACCCCCAGGACCCCACTGTGCCTGGCACACAGTCAGTGCTCAGTGTGGGTTTGTTCAGGGATCAAATAAATGCTTTGGCACAAAAGGTTTGAGGTCAGGCTCTTGCAGTGGAACCTCAACCTGATGACAAAGGTGACCAGATTCTGTGGCTACCTGGACATTTACTCAGACATTTGCCATTTTAAAAATCATTTTTGGGTGTTCTGTTTTCTTGTATAAGTTTTTACCATCACTGGGTCCAGTCTTTCAGCCAGGAGGCCTAGGGGTAGATGGGCCCACCACTTTCCGGGTCATCCTGGCACATTATCCAACCTTTCCTGGCCATGGTGCCCCATCTGTGAAATGGGGCCACTAGTGTCACTAATCGAAGTTTTCATGAAGATTAAACGTGACAATCTCCCAGCGTATCATAAGCACCTAGTGAATGTTAGTCCTCTTCTAGCTCCATTACCCTCCACCTGCCCCATTCGGGGATGGGAAGAACCAGAGAAGACACATTCCTGCCATTAGGGAACTTATTATTTGGGGGTAATAGGTGTTCAAATGCCCAAAATAGCACAAAAAGCAAAAGTGGCAGTGACAAGTGCAATAAAGTTTTACAGAGGATGAGATTCATTAGACATTATCTCTAAATCACCTTCCAACACCTCTAAGATTTTAGGAACCTAAAATGAACTGCATTATTTAGGGAGAGGGCATTTGTTTTTAAAAAGGAAGGTCATTAGACCATGTTGTCAAAGGAATGCGTGGGCACCATGGTGTGGATTTTGAGGAGCCGTGGAAGGAAGGCTGGGCTGGGCGGGGTGCCAGCGCCGGCGGCAGCCTCAGAACTGTCATGGGCCCCCGGTGCGCGTCAGGCCCCTAGAGGACGTGGGCAGCGGGTCCGTGTCAGCCAGAGGGAAGTATCTAGCGGTGTGTCCCAGGGCTCTGTCTTCAGTCTCGTCCCCTCCAGTTATTGTATTGCCTGGGACAGAGGAGGCCCCTGGCTCACATTCAAGAAGCAGAGACGCTGACCTGGCAGGGATTGTGAATTCATGGGCAGGAGTACCAGGATCTAAAAAGATCTGTCGAGGGGGCCCCTTGAGATCTCACAAGGTTTGAGGTAAGGCTTGCTGTTCAGAATGTAGCTGTGCGAGTGTAAAGGTGCCAGGACTTGGCTTGGCCGAGGTGCTCAGGACAGAGACCTGCGGATTTTGTGGGCTGTGTGCTCAGAATGGGTCCGCAGCGTGGCGTGTGCCTCTGATGACGTTCACTCATATTTCAACTGCATTACTAAAGATAGAATACCCAGAACAAAGGAGTCTGTTTAATTCTGGCTCCACACGTCAAGAGTAGCTCTGATAAGCGGGAGCCCAACAAGAGTGGCAGGATCTTCTGAAAGAAAGGCAAAAAAAAAAAAATGAGTCTGTTACTGGAACGAGCTGCCTGACTCTTGTGTTTTGGGGAAGTATCTCATTAGTGGTCCGGCCCAAAAAGCTGTGGGGTTATTCACACATGACCAAGTCACCTGTTTCTGAGCTGCTTGTTCAGGACGTGGCAATAGTAGGTGCTCAGTAAATGCTGTTGAGGTTTTATAATTCCTAAAACCCAGAAGGCAGAGAAAGTGGGGAAGTGCAAGGCAGTGGGGAGGGGATTATGAGTGCAGGAGGGAGTAGGGGCCTGCTTGGGGAGGGCATGCCGGGCCTTGCGGATCCACTTAGGGTTTGAGCTTTATCTTATGGCTAATGCGGAATCATTGAAGAAGCTCAAACTAGGGAGCAGCTGTGATAAAAGGGAGCTTTTTAGAAGATGGATGCGTTAGCAGGAATCTTATATTAAGAGATTCCAAACTTCAGAGTCAACCTACACCTAGATTTACAAGCTGATTTTTCAATCCAGAAATTCCCAGTCCTGAGTTGGTAACACTTCAATATGGGTTGTGAAACTCTCCCCAAGTTCTCAAGCTATTTAAAAGAAAATCTGTGCCATTTAGCACTGCCTGTCAGGTGGAATAATGGTGATTATTGTGAAATCAAGCAAATATTAGGGTATACATCCTTATTTGATAATCATCACTCCCTTAAAGGCAGAGGGGTTGTATTCTGCTGTGATTTGAGTGTGGGAATGTGTGTGTATGTGTAAAGGTGGTGAGGTACAGACACATACGCTTTTAATGCATAGATTAACTCTGGCAGGGACCTGAGAACCTGGGTACAGTGGTTGTCTCTGGAATTTATTTTTGTGTGTGGTATGAAATAGGGATCTCCTTGTTCTCTGTACTATTTGGAAACCCAATGCCCAATTGCAGTTAAGAAAAAGTTTTCAACCATAATGGGCATGGGAAAAATGCAAAGTAAAATGAGAAATGAATCATTTCAGATGAACAAAAATGTAAAAAGATTGTTAATACCAAATATCGAAGAGGACATAGAGAAACACAAATTCATACCCTGCAGGTAGGGTAAAAGCCTGTGTGCCCACTTGGCAATGTCTGGTCCAGCTACAAATGCGCATATGGATGGGGAGGGGGTGAAGCTAAGGATCAGAGTCAGGAAGGAGACTTAATTTTTGTGTTTTCCCCATTTACACCATTTGAATCTTTTACCATGTTGCCAACAAAACAGTGGAAGGAAGGGAGGCAGGAGAGAAAAGAAGAGAGAAGGGGAGGGGAGGCCGGCATTACCTTCCCCTCCTTGCAGTCGAGGAAGCGGAGTCTGGGAGTACTTTGTCCAACATCAATCTGGAGCCAGATTGGCAACTTGAGTCTTGTGGTGCTTTGTTTGTTTAAATGAAAATGGCTCGATTTTTTTCCTGGTAATACATAACTGTTGTTTAAAGCTAAGCATCCTACTTCTCTCCCCAGAGACAAGTTTAGTATATATGCCTCCAAATTCAAGTTAACATCTAAAAGTGTGTGAATCTCTGCCTATTTATTATATTGATATATAGTGTCAATATGCCTCTATAAATATAATTTAATACAAATGGGTTCATGTATTATACCAATCTGTAAACTGCTTTTTAACCTCATAATAAATTTTGGATGTCTTTTCATTTTTCATTTCAACAGTTTCTTTTGTGGCTTTGTTTTTAATTATGAAATTTCATTTTTCAATTAACACAGAAAATTGAGGAAATAGAGAAATAAAATATTAGATACACTCAAAGTCTTCCATGCCCTCTACCTTTTTGATTCTGGTTTCTTTCTGTCCCCAGGGCAGGCTGCTGACCTATAGTCCTTATGATTTATGTACCATAAATCATCAATTGTACTGTTTGTATATTTTTTAAATTTACATTAACGGTATCATATGGTAACTTGCTTTTGAAACTTTTCATTGTGATTTTGAGATGTACCCATGTTAATATACATACATTCATTTCAGCTATTATAGGCATTCTACTATATAACTACCCACAGTTGATTTTTTTTTCATGTATAGAAACATCTTTTATTAGGTAACACGTCCCCAAACAGGTCTGTTAGTAAAATAGATTTAGAGAATATGGCCCTAGGCACAGCCCTCCCTCCCCAAAAATAACCCTGAGGGTGGGCCTTCCCCTTCCACCCTTGGGCTCCTCAGGTATAAAAAGATGTTTTGGCAGTTCAGTGTTTATCATATGAGCATGGGGCACCAGGTCCATGTTCTGTATTCCTAGGGTACAGACGCACTAGAGGGCTGCAGCTCTCCAATCCTTCTCCCACGCCAGCCCAGAAAACATTTCTGCCCCACCCCAGGATCTGGGACCAAAATAAAGAACAAGCAGGCTTCCTCCATTGAGGTGTTGGGCAGGGCTCAGTGCCACATCATACCCATAGTTGATTAATTGGGGACATTTAGTTTGTTTCCAGTTTCTCATTATTATACCACACTCTGGCTCTAAACAACCTTGAGCACGTGTCCATGTGCACATGAGTAAGAGTTTCTCCTGGGCAGGGTTTCCAAAACCTTGATCTGTATTACAGTCACCTGAGGAGCTTAAAACAAAACCAGATCTGGATCTGGGCCCTACCTCAGATTTGCTTTCAGTTGTGCAGCCAATGTTGAGAATTACCAATCTAGGACATGTACCTAGAAATGGATGAGCATGTTAGAGAGTATGCACATTTGCAGCTTTTCTAGATAGTGCCAAGTGGGCACACAGGCTTTTACCCTCCCTGCAGGGTATGAACTGTTGTTTCCCTATGTCTTCTTCAACACCTTTTCAATATTTGGTATTAATCTTTTTAAATTTTTGTTCACCTGAAATGGTTCATTTCTCAGTTTACTTTTCATTTTTCTAATGCCCAGTGTGGCCGAGAACCTTTTCTTAACTATATTGGGCATCTGGGTTTCCAAATAGTAAAGAGAAGAAGGAGACCCCATCTCATACCATACACTTAATAAATTTGAGATAAAGACCTAAATGTGAAAAGTAAAAGTTTCAAAGTTTTAGAATAAAAATGTAGATGAACATTTGAGTAGGGGCAGAGTTTCTTAATGGTGCAAAAAGTATATACCAGAAAGGAAAGTATTATTTATTTGACTACATATTAAACTATATGACAGAAGACTCCAGCAACAAAGTGAGGAAAAATAAGCCACAGGCTGGGAATAGCTATTTGGAAACCATTTAACCAATTAGGATTAGTCTCCAAGACATATAAAGAACACCTGCAAATTGATTTTTTTCTTAGATTTAGAAATCTGACCTTGACTGTTAGTAAGATTGAGTTCATGTTTATCAGGATTTTATATTTTATGAATTGCCTACTCATATGTCTTCCTATGATTTTGATCACTGTATCTTTTTCTTAATTTTTAAAAATCTTTGTATATTTTATGCATATTTTTGGCTGAACTTAGCAGAAACTCTCAACTCAAATTGGCTTAGATAATAAAGGAATTTAATACTTTTCAAAAGGACAAGTCTTAGGAGAAGCATCCAGGGCCCTCCTCTCAACTCTTTACTCTGTCGGCTTCCTGGTGGGCTTCATCTTCAGGCCAGCTCGCGTCATGTTCAGGAGAGGGCAGCAGCAATGCCAAGCATCACATCCAGACCCAACAATGTCCAGAGGACAAGAGGCTGCCTGCCTGCCACCCCTTAGATGGGAGGAGACCTTTCCCAGAAGTCCCCAGCAGATATCCCTCATTGGCTAGAATTGGGTCACATGTCCCTTCCTAGACCAATCACTGACCAGGGAGGATTATTACTGTTAGTTTGGACTAATCTTTTGGGGGTAGAATAGCTACTACACCATGACCTTCCATTTATTAATATTAGTAGCCCATCGTTTATCATATATAATAGATATATTTTCCCAGTTTCCTATTTCTTTTCTTTTTTTTTTTTTTGAGACAGGATCATGCTCTGCTGCCCAGACTAGACTGCAGTACCATCATCATAACTCACTGCAGCCTCGAACTCCTGGGCTCAAGTAGTCCTCCTGCCTCAGCCTCCCAAGAGCCAGGACTATAGACCTGTGCCACCACACCTGGCTAATTGTGTGTGTGTGTGTGTGTGTGTGTGTGTGTGTGTGGAGATGGGGTCTTGCTATGTTGCCCAGGCTAGTCTCAAACTCCTGGCCTCAAGCGATCCTCCCATCCCAGCCTCCCAAATTGCTGGGATTACAAATACGAGCCACCATGCCTGGCCTCCCATTTCTTATAGTATGGTTTCTAACTAGATCTTTTTTTTTTTTTTTTTTTTTTTTTTTGAGACAGAGTCTTGCTTTGTTGCCCAGGCTAGAGTGAGTGCCATGGCATCAGCCTAGCTCACAGCAACCTCAAACTCCTGGGCTCAAGCAATCCTCCTGCCTCAGCCTCCAGAGTAGCTGGGACTACAGACATGCGCCGCCATGCCCGGCTAATTTTTTTCTATATATATTAGTTGACCAATTAATTTCTTTCTATTTATAGTAGAGACGGGTCTCGCTCTTGCTCAGGCTGGTTTCGAACTCCTGACCTCGAGCAATCCGCCCGCCTCGGCCTCCCAGAGTGCTAGGATTACAGGCGTGAGCCACTGCGCCGGCCTAACTAGATCTTGAATGCCATGTTTCTAAGATGCCTCAGTTACAAGAGGTATTAATATAATAGGCATTCAGAAGAGGAGAGAACTATAATTAACATTCATAAGAAGGAACAAACAAGCATTCGCTTACACATTCAATATAAATCACTTTCTTCAGGGCCAGAGTTGGAGTCTGAGCTTTCTTCACATTTTCTAATTCTCTTGTGGACATTGGTTATTAAACACAGGGTCGTGGCCACCACTGCATTTTATAATCACTGCCTCTAATCTCGACTCCTTTAGCCCCTTTGAGATTGACAGTATAATTTCAAAGCATACAAAAGAATATTGTGGATCTTTTATCTGTATCTCTGATTTGATTACTCTTGCAGTTTCATTTTTTTCTTTACTTGAAGGAAAAAAATATTCCTAAAGTTACTCACCTTCTTCAGGAAGTTTCTGACATATAAATAAATACCTAAGTGTGGGATCCATGAATAGGTAACACCAATCCCTGCTGGCTTTAAAATTTGCATGATCTTCTTTAAGACGTTTGGCAATTTCTTTTAATTTTTAAGTTAGAGGAGGACGATTATATTCTCATTGTAAAAATTCAAATAATATAGAAAAATCTGGCATAAAAGAAAGTGGAAGTCTTTCAACAACCCCTAATTCTCAAATTGAGTTCTCTTCTCCAAGGGGACCACTCTGTGAGGTATGAATCTTCCAGAATGTAACCTGTGGATTTATGCACACATATGTGTGTATACCAATTACAGGGTTTTACATATAGTAAATCATCATGTACATACTTAGTAGCTTTTTTCACATAACAGTTTGTTTTGGAGATCTTCCCATGTGAGTTCCCTAATGGTGGACATTTAGGTTGTTTCTAATTATTTGCTCTTACAAACAGTGCTATAATTAACATCCTTGTAAATGTCTCTTTGTACATATGGGCAAGCATTTCTTTAGGGTAGCTATCTATGGTTTGGCAATTTCTACTGTCTTTAATTGCATTGCCTGGTATCTGGCAGACGATCTTCTGCATGTACAATAACTTTTCATGTCCGTGCTCCATTATAGCGTAAGTTTTAGAAAGATGTTTTAGGCAACAATTAGGAATCTAAGTTTAAGTTCAAATTCTGTATGGATTGCTGTGGTCAGCTGAGGTGACACTTGAATGAACAGATACCTCTACGCGTGGCTAAGTTCACACGTGTACAGGCAGTTGTTTGGGGTAGCAGATAAGGTCCCCCCCTCCACTGACGTTCATTGTAAGGCACATCATGATTTTTAAAACATTAAAATATGGGGAAATGCATCTTAGAAATGAGGAGTTATATTTTGTTCTCCCCAGATCAATAGCCCATTGCTCCACCTCCATGTTCAAATGGTCCTTTCCCTGGGAGTTGATACAACTGCTTTACCACCAGTTAATGTCCCTGCAGGTCGGTGTGTTGCTGGGCAAGCATGCTGCGTTGATCTGCTTGTCTATTCCTGCATTAGTTCAGGGGGAAGGCTCCCCTGTGGTCTTCTTTTGGAGAACTTCCTGGTACATTTGTCTTTCTGTCTACTGCTCTTTCTTCTTCCCCACACTAGCCCTTCTACACTGGCTGCTTCCTTCGCTGTTTGCAATCTGCATGATTTTGCATTGCAGTGGGTCGGATGTGAGAACATCTGCAGCAGTCAAGAGCGTATTTTCCTCAGGACTTGACACTGAGCTTGCCATCAGCAAGAAGCAAAATCTCTCTCTCTCCCCCCTCCCCCATCTCATTCCATGATATCTCCCAGCATTGCTGCTCCAACATCAGTTATGCCTGAGTCTTGAATGGTGACAATCTGAGTTGAAAATATGCCAGCTTTCTTAACATTATCACTAACAGACTGCTTAATTAACCTGCTGATACCATCAATAATAGATTTTGCCCATGTGTTAGAGAGAAGACCCATGGCCTATGGTTGCGCTTTCCTTATCTCTCTTTCCCTCGCCATTTGCTTAGGCTCTAAGTGTCCCTGTCACGGGAGGTAGACTTGTCAGGAGTGGGATGGGAGGGACCAGGGAAGGTTTGAAAGTGACATGACAGAATCGAAAGTTCTGGATGTGATCGTGGAAATGAAATCAGTGTAACAGACTGACATTCTCATCGCTCAAAGGAAGGGACAGCTAGTAGCCCGTGCATACAGCAGGTGCTCAATAAATGGACAGCTAGTATACACAGTCAACAGAAGAGATTATAAGGCATGTGCCATCTGACGAGGCTGTTCGAGGGAGAAACCTGGGGGCTGCCATCATTCTGAGGTGGCTTTTAGGGTTTTCTCTTTTTTCCATGCAGGCAGCGTAGATGAAAGGGGCATCGTCACCCTCAACTATGTCTGAGGGGAAGAAGGCTGAGCCTTCACTTCCTTTCATGCTGCATCTTTTGTCTCTAGTGGGTTTGCATTTGAACCAAAGTCCTGTTCTGTCCTGCTAGCCCTGCTTTTCACATTTGGGGATTGCAGAGAGTAAACGAGATGCCACCATGAGCCTGGGGCCGGCCTGCCGCTGCCTCCAAATCCACACTGTCTCTCTCCTCTTTGTCTCCCTGCCACCCACACCCCCCCCACACACACACACAAAATGGGGGCTAGAGCTGTTTCAGGTGTTCCCGGCGTCCCCTGACCTGGTGTGGGCACAGGTGCGGAGTTGACATCCTGTGTGAGCTCGGCCAGCACCCAGAAATCCCGGGGAGACCCTAAATGCTGCTCCTTTCACACTTGGGGAAGCTGAGCAGGCGTTGAGGTGGCAGTGGCTCAAGTTCTTGGCGTGAGCTGGCAGCCCCCGACCTTAAGGATGCTCAATCCCCGGACCGTGTTCCTGTAACCTTGCCTTTCCTGGAATGGCGGTGGTCGTGGTGTGGAGGAAGGGCTTCTCCGCGGGCAGGGAATGATGTCTTTCAGGGCAGAACCTCCCACTGTCCAGTGGCTTTCTGGGGTGTCTTGGGAACTGAGGCCCTGGCAGCCCCAGGGCCGTGGGGGCTGCAGAGCAGCCTGCCACCACTAGAGGGCATGGCCCCAGCACAAAGAGGCTGCACGCCAGCTTCTCCAGGCCACCCTGGGGGGCCCTGCTGGACCCTGAGCCCCGGGAGGCCCTGGGGCTGGCAGAAGCTCGCCTCTGGGGGTGAGTAGGGAGAGTTACAGAGCCAGCATTGACACTCAAGCCCAGAAGGCCCCAAACCCAGGCTCCCAGTGCTTCCTCCACCGTTTCCTGCTGGTCAAATCTCCCTTACCTCAGATTCACCCTCCTAATTCTGTCCTCTCTGGCTGGGGTTAAAACAAAGGTTTCTCAGTGTCAGCGTGTTGACATGCTGGGCCAGGTAATTCTCTGTTGTGGGAGCTGTCTCGTGCGTTGTGGGGTGTTTAGTGGTGTCCCCGGCCTCCACCCGCTAGATGCCGGTAGCAACCCGCATCCCCACCCCCAGATTGCGGTCATCAAAAATGTCTCCGGACGTGGCCAAATGTATCAAAAAATCACCCCTGGTTAAGAGCCAGGTTTAAAACAGGTGAGCGTGCCCACTGTGGGGCAGGAGGGGGGCAGGGCTTAACTCCAGCCCCAGAGGGTCTGTCCGTGGGCTCCACTGCACGGAGCGTCACTGGAAACAGTAAAGATGCTCAAAGATGGCGTGTGTGCTCTAAATACATTTCAGAACTGTATTTGGCCTTCTGCTTTTCTTCTCCAAAGACTGCAAAGCCTCTCGGTCTTCCCCTCTCTTTATTCCACCTCCCCACTTATTGAAACGGGAGACTGAGGCCCAGAGACCCTGGGGTCTCAAGCCACGCCTCACCTGCAGAACCCCGTCCCCCAGCTGTGGGTGCCCTGGACCGCTCGGCTCCCCAGCCGTTGGCTCGGGCACCAGGAGCATCTGTGGTCTCCCTCCCACTCCGCCTGCCCACTCGCCCCGCCACCCTGCAGCTCCCCAAACCCTGGTGCCCCCCCACTGGAGGGAGGGGGGAAGCAGCAGGTGTTGATGCTAATCAGCGTTCACAGCCCAGAACTGCAGTCGCTCCCAGGCTCACACACTCCCCAAAATTAAACACTCATTATACAAAATTAATTGACATTAATTAGCAAAAATTAAAACTTTAAACACAGCAAGGCGCTTTGGGGGGAGGAGTGAGGCAGGCGGGCTCTGCATTTGTCACCCCCCACTCCCCACCTGCCCACCACTCCCAAGTCCCCCCACTCCATCCTGAAGCAGGGCTGGAGGAGTTCAGGCGAGGGCGGCACCCGCACTGGGCCTCGGCCCGGGCCCAGCCATGTGAGCCCCAGGCGAGGGGAGCAGAGATAGGCTTCCTGTGCTAGTCGCCAGCCCACGGGTGGCCCCCAGACTTCGGCATCCAGTGCTTAGGTAAGGAGCAAGAACCCACCCCTCAGCCCAGGTCCCCAAGATCTCAGCTGAGGCCAGGGGAGGGGACACAAACTCAACCACGGGAATCAAGACTATAGAAAGTCTGCCTTGAACTCCATGCCCCCCACCCTCGCATGCCCAGGTGTCCAGAGGCTTAGGCACTGTAGCCTTTCTGCTCGGTCCATATTTGCTGTGTGACCTCAGATAAGTCACTCCTCCTTTCCGAGCCTCAGTTTTCCATCCATATGATGAGGGGGTGGTGCTGGGTGAGCACTGAGGTTCCTGCCTGCTCTGGCACCTGCTGTCAGGGAAGCAAATCTCTGGGAACTTGATTCACTCTGAGGCTGCAGGGTGGATGTGGAGACTGGCATTTAAAGAGAGTGGGGCAGCCCAAGGGCCAGAGTTGCTGGTGGTGAAGCATCAAGCCCCAGTGGGGATGTGTCCCCAGGCCGGAGAGCCCTCCCAGATGGGCACCACTTTGCCTGTCTGCAGGGCCTGCCCCAGAGGAGAGGAGGGCAGCACCCTCGACAGGTGGCAGCTCTCTGAGCCCCGAACAGCTCTCCTCCCTAACACTGCTCTTTCTGCCTTTGCTCGCCAGGCCCCCCAAACCCCCACATCCTTTGCCGGGCTGATAGGCAGGTGGACAACAGAACCCCGCCTTCCCCTCCCTCTGCCCACTGCCTTCGAACGTGGAGCCCTGTGGCTTGGGGTAGGGAAGATTGGGTGAGGGAGGAGCCCAGTGGCTTTCCCCCAGGGGAACGACATCCTCCCCTCACCTCTGCTCCCTGCACGCGACATCCTCCCCTCACCCCTGCTCCCTGCACCCCCTCTTTCTCCAGCCAGCGCCAATATCTGCAACGTGGTCCTGATGCGGTACGGGGAGTTGGAGGAAGGGATTGATGTCCTGGATGGTGATGGCAACCTCGTGGGCTCCTCCAAGATCGCAGCCAGACACGTGGGTCAAGGGGCCAGTGGGGAGGCCAGCAAGAGGGAGGGGATTGGTTTTCCTTGGGGCTTCTCTCCAGAGTACCCACCTCACTCCACCCCTGCCTTCCATCTGCATGAGCCCCAGGCCTCAAGGTCTGGCCCCAGTCAAGCCTGTCCCCCTGGACAGTCCCTCACAGCTGTGGAACATCCCATCTCTTGTCCCTGCCCCTCTCCCAGCCTCTTAGATCACCTCACCCAGACGAGGTGTTAATTGGTGAGAGCAGGGGGGACTCCCCCAGAGCTTTTTCTTCCCCTCCCCAGGCCCCAGGGCCCTGCCTCCCTGGGCCTTCACATCCCCCTGGGTAAGAAGGGGAGGCCTGGGGGTGCGCCAGTTTGTGGTTCTGGGTTAGCAGGCACTTCTGCAGGGAGTGAGTGCACTGGGGTTGAGGGATTTTAGGCTTGCCAGTGTTTGGAGAAGAATATTTTATCACAAGAAGATCCTCTTTCATCTCTAGTTTCACTGGTCTCGCCCTCTCTAACAATCCTAATTTTTTTAAAAAAAGCTCAGTCCATGTGCACATTTATGTGCACATTTCCTTGTGCTTTTCCAGCTTCGTCCTGAGGGTGCTTAGCAGCTAATTGCTCCACCCTGGGCTCTGGCCTCTTGAGTGCTGGAGTGGGCCGGGGGTGGCAGGGTGGGGCAGGAGTATGGCTGCCAGTTGTGAGGTAGCCGAGCACCCACCCCTGGATCTGGGAAGAGCCCTGCCCAAGTCAGTGCCCTCCAAGGCCTGTGAAGGCTGAGGGCCTGTGGGGGCCATGCCCACGTTGCTTCTCTGCTCCCTGCACTGGCACTAGATCCTCCTGTCCGCCCCACTCCTGTTCGGGACACTGGAGGACCCTTTCCCAGGCCTGCCTGAGGCTGACTATAAAGGCCCAGGTTCCTGGGAGAAATTTTCGTCCCTGAGCCCATCATCAGAGGGGATTTAGCCTCGATTTCCTCCCCGACACCAATCTCCTACCCCAACCCTACGCTTTCCCCAGCTCCTGCAAGGAGGCACCATGACAACTCCTCCTCATGGTGCCAAACAGCAAGGAAACCCCGGGCCTCCTTCGACCTGGCTGGGTCAGCCCCTTGCTGTCTGGGGAAAGACTCCGGGATCCGTGGGCTGTGCGCAGCTCCTGCAGCCTCCTCTGAGGATGGTGGGGGACCTGGGGGGGTTCAAAGGAACTCACCGTAATGGCTGTCAAAGTGCAGAACTGCCCCTAGCTATGCCCTTCCTGGACCGTGACACCCACCCCAACAGGAATCCCATAGGAGCCCCCAAGCAAGGGCCCAGGCAGACCCCCGACAGAGAGCCTACAGGTGCTCAGCAGGGGCACGTGCCCCTTACAAAGACAACCTCTTGTCCCCAAGAAAGACTCATCCCGAGCCAGGAGACATAAGATCAGATCCTCTGTATCTTTGTCTTTAAGGGATGTCAACTAAATAAGCCCCAGCATCTGTGTCCTCCCTCAGCACCATGAGCACCATGGCTCAACAGGCCCCTGCTGTTCGTGCTGGTCCTTCCCGCCTGCCTGGTTTCAGAGCTTCTTCTCCCCAGCCCTGCACATCCTGTGGTCCTGGCAGGGGAGGCTGTACCTGCCACCTCCCTGGCAGGGCCCCTTCCTGGGGCCGCTCCTGTGTTGCCACCCCTCCCCCACGTGTGGCAGGTGAGGGGAATCTGGCCTTTCAAATGCGTGTAGCAAGAAGACAGGGGTGTCTTTTTTCTGTTGTTTGGGATAATGCTTCGTGAGCAAGTCTATGAATAATTCCATTCAGCCAGATGTGCTCAGCAGGGGCACACACACCCAGGGGCTCTGGGTGGGGCTTCCCCTCCTGCCACCCTGGCCGCTCACCACTGCCTCTGCCCGCCCCCAGGCCCTGCTGGAGACGGCGCTGACCCGGGTGGTCCTGCCCATGCCCATCCTGGTGCTGCCCCCGATCGTCATGTCCATGCTGGAGAAGTGAGTTGGGGCAGCCAGAACCGAGGGGCCGCCGTGGAGGAGGGCTAGAGGGAAGGGGACCAGGCTGGCCCAGGGCAAGGGCCTGGGGAGCAGCCGGCAGCTCCCTTGTTTTCACAGGGTGGAAAGTGTCCTGCTCTGTGTTCAGACTCCCCCAGGTAGGTGCCACTGGAATCGTTCTGTGGGATTTCGTGGGCTTTTACCATGCAGGGCCTGGTGTTGAGTGCTGGGAGGGATGTCGGGGTGGCCGAGGCCGGCCCCGCCCAGAGGAGCTGGCGGTTCTGGAGCGTGTGCGTGTTGGCGTGTGCGTGCGTGTGCTCTCACTCGCTCTCAGGGAACAGTGCAGGGCCATGGGGGACGACAGAGTCCGAGGATTCTGGTAGGAAGACCCCCAGGTCTGGGCCGGCAGCACCCCTCGCAGGCATCTACTGTGAGGAAAATCAGCACCTCAGATCTCTGCCTATACAATACAAATAGTGGTAGCCCCCTCCCTCCCTCGGAGGGATGTTCTAACAACTCATATTTGTCATGACTGTAAAGAAATAAGGGAACATGACAACACGGCAGAGTGATTCTATTAATTAATGGGTGTGAAACTGAATCGGGAAGCCCGAAGCGCTGCTGGGAGGAGTGGCTGAGCTGAGGGGGCAGGCCTGGGGGGTAGGGCAGACCTGGGGGGGGGCGGGGCAGGGAGGGGGCCTAGGTGGAGGCTGCCTGGCGGTGCAGACCCCTGGCTTGTGCAGGTGACAGTGGGAACTCCCTCCCTCCCGTCCTCCTGGGGACTCTGCCCAGTGGGGACACCTGAAGGCCTCAGTTGAAATGGGGGTGTGTAGGGTAAGGACAGGGCTGGGGCACTCCATCTGGGGTTCTGGGGCAAGAGATTCTCCCCAGTTTGGGGGCCTTCTCATTCCCACAGTACTAATTATCATAGAAGCTGACATTTATTAAGCACTACATCCCAGTCCTCTCTCAGTCTGGTCTCTGCCCAAATGCCACCTCCTCAGAAAGGCCCTCCCTGGCCACCCCATCAGAACAGCCACCATCACTCACTACCTCCTCTCGCCCCGTACCCCCTTGTTTTTCTTCACAGCACTTATCAGTATCTGTGATTATTTATCTAGTAGTGTATTATCTGTCTGTTCCACTAGGATATAATCTCCATGGAGGCAAGTGAATCCTTTTGCTCACTGCCCCGCACAGCATCTAGCACAGTTCCTGGGACATAGTAAATGCTCAATAAGTGTTTGTTGAATGAATGAATGAGTGAGTGAATCAATGCTCTCATTTAACCCTCACAGCAGTGCAATGAGGTAAGTATATGATATCCCTGTTTTACAGATGAGGAGGGGAAGGTAAAGAGAGGTTATATCACATGCTTAGAGTCACACACTAGGAAATAGCGGGGCCAGGGTTGGCTCAGGACTATGGCTGCAAAGCCTGGGCTCTTGGGTCTTCAGGTCATATCATGTAATTGTGTGTTGGGTCCTGCCCTGTGTGGAGACAGGGAAGGGGTGGACTTGGGGCCTGACCTCAGGAAGTCTGTATTTTTATTATAAGGGAGATGGGCAGGACCCACACACAGATCAGCTGCAGGTGAGAGTGGGCAGTTTGTGAATGGTGCCAAGGTGACCTTGAGAGGAAGACTATGGGTGCAATAGCAGGGAGGACTATTTCCCAGAGAGGGGCTGCAGCTGACCCACCCTGAGGGCAGGAAGGGAGGGCTTTCTGGGCTGGGTATGGGCCTGTTGTGTGGACAGGGAAGAGTCCAGCCCGGCTGAAGCAAATGTGCTTGTTGGGGCCAGGAGCCCCAACAGGGGCCCTATGTGCCCTGCCAAAGAGATGGTCCCTCTTGTCCTAGAAGAGGGCAGAGCCTCTGGGGTTACCTGAGCAAGGGCATGGTACATTGAGATTTAAGAAAATTGGGTGGAACATGGTGGCTCACGCCTGTAATCCTAGTACTTTGGAAGGCCAAGGCGGGAGAATCGCTTGAGCCCAGGAATTTGAGACAAGCCTGAACAACATAACAAGACCCCATCTCCACTAAAAATACAAAAATTAGCTGAGTACAGTAGCATGTGCCTGTAGTCCCAGCCACTTGGGAGGCTGAGGCAGAAGGATCACTTCAGCCTAGGAGTTTGAGGTTGCTGTGAGCTATCATGGTGCCACTGCACTCTAGCCTAGCAACAGAGACCCTCCCTGTCCCCAAAAAAGAAAAAGAAAAGAAAATTGGTCTGATACAGAAATTTGCAACAAATCCTGGAAGAACAATCACTTCTGTGCCCCTGACCCTTATATATGTGTGTGTGTGTGTATATATATATATATATATATATATATATATATACACCCCACACATACACCCTGGTGAACTAAGGTTGTCCCCAAATACCAGTGACTACAAGTACATGCATGGAGACAAGGGGGCAAATGAGGAAGGCAGGGCTTCTTTCTTCGAGACTGCTGAATCCTGAACCTTGGGATTGGGAAGCAGGCTCAGAGGGTACTGCTTACTCTGTCACCTGCACCAGGAGTCTGGTGAGATAGGACACTCACACAGCAAGTCAAGCAAAGAACAATTTAGCTTTGAGGGGCAAGAGAAGCCTAGGATTCATGACCAGCTGGTCCACCAAGGCTCAGGAAAGCTGCCAAGAGAGGATGGAGCCTCATCCGCCCATCACATTGGAACTGAGGGACCCCAAAGGCACTGTGCCCTGGGTCGTATACCCTGGGGGAAATGGGATTTCTGGGCTAAAGCATTGCAGGACATCCTGTTCTAGAAGGGGTGGGAACAGAGCCCAGGATGTCCAGATAGTCCCTTTTTATCTCAGGATGTTGCATTCCCAGCGCATTCTACAGTTATCCTAAGAACTACAAGAAGGGGGACAGGGATCTGGTTCAGCCAAGGTCATCCAAGGACCTGTCCTTCTGTAAGAATTTGTTAGGGAAAAAACATGGTCTGTGACGCCTTCCCAGTTGGCATCTCAGTTGAGGTTGCAGAAAGTAGAGTGATGGTTAGTGTAGCATTGGCTTGGGGGCTTAAACTTGGCTTTGGGAGTCATGGGAAGTGGGGTGAGTCTAGTCCTGAACCTTCCCCATCTGGGATCTGCCTAGCTTCTGGGGTGCTACATAGTCTGACGCAGCTCAGGGTCCAAAGAAGCCCCTCTGGTAGGGTAGTGAAATGTAAGGAGTCTGGTCCTCTGGGAGCCCTGTATTTCGTTGGTCCTTTCCTGGAGCTCTTTGGCGGGTCTCTGGGGAGAAGAAAAGTGCCCAGCCCAGGTTCTCCCAGGAATACCAAGATAAGTAAGACCAGATTTGTGCCCTCAAAGACTTGCTAGTGTCACATATGCCCTGGAATTGCAGGACTGAGGGGTAGGCGAGGCAGGACAACATAATAGAGCAGGCTGAGACTTCTGCTAGGAACAGGAAATCTGGTTCCAGCTCCACCTCTTCCTGCCAGGCTGGCATGGTTGTGGAGACCCCCTCAGTCTCAGACTCCCACGTGCACAGGAGAACACTGCCCCTTCATCACCTCGTTCACTGGGGCTTTGCATTTTCACCATCCAGCAGCTCTTTGGCTCTTTGCAGGGCTGGGCCCACACCCCACAACCTCGGGGTGCAGGGACACCGTGGTGCAGGGACACTAGCACAGGGCCTTTGCTGAGGACGCTGGTGGGGGAGGCAGCTCCACACTTGGGGAGCCCCTGTTGGGCAAGGGAGTCAGGACAGCCAGGGAAAAAACAAAAGAACACTTACAAAGCAGCCTACTTGCAAATTAATGGAGCGCAAACTAAAGCTGAACTCCAAGTGCTGAAGGAATGCGCAGCAATGGGGGAGACAAGCTGTTGTGTGGCTGTGGCTGGGACCCGCCTCGCTTCCCCTCTGGCCTCCCCATCATCCTCTCTGGGAGAAGCACAGAGCCCAGGTCCCTGGTTTCCTGCTGGGATAAGAGGGGGGCGGGAGCTCAGCATGCTCAGTTGTCCTAGACTCTAAGACTGAAAGGAAGAGTCTGAAATCAGAAGCAGAGGAGCCTCCTGCACCAGCCCAGGGCACTTGGCGTGTCTGAGGGTGGCATCCCCTCACTCTCCATATCACCGCTCTGCTTTGGGCTGCAGGGTTCACACTCCACACTCTCCCTGCAGCTCCAACCATGCTGAGGAAGCTAGTTTTAGGCCCAGGGCTGGGATCAGCCCCCAGCTGAGAGGCAGCTGCCAGCGCTGGATCAGGAGGGCTGGGGCTCACTCACCCCCAGCCAAGCATCCTTGGCCCTGGGATGGAGGGGGCCAGGCAGAGGCACCAGGCTGGGTCTAAGCTGGGTCGGGGTCCAGGCCACACCCCCCATAGTGGGTCCTGGAGTCCACTCCCCCAGCTTCCTTCCCTCTGTAGGCTCCGGGTCTTTTCTTTCTCCCAGGCTTTCGCACATCTCTCCATCTGCATATTTTAACTCCCCCAGCTGCCTTTCCCATCCCTCCCTGCCATTTCCCTCTCCTCCCCTCCCCCTGTCCTGCTGTGTTCACTCTCTGGCTTGCTCTGGGCTGCAGCCTTGGTCCTGCCTCCTTCTTGAGTTGGGGGCACAGGGCTGGGGCTTCCTGGACCCTTTGCCAGTGGGAACTTCAGCCAGCCACCACTGAGAGAGGAGCGGAGGTTACAGCCCCATGTAGAAGGTGGTCTGTCCAGTGTCCCCACCAGGAGGTCCCAAGGACTGAGCCCATAGCCTGCCCTGCACCTGCCAGGGAGGGACCATCACTCTTTCTCCTGGTCACCTTTCCCTGCCTTTTGTGGCCTTTAAGGCTGTACCTCTGGGGACTTCACACCCTCTTGTCACTGCCACTGGAACAGAAGGGCAGGCCCCAGTGAGGAGGGGCTCCAGGCCTCCTGCACAAGTTTGGAGGGGTGGCGAGCCTTATGCCCAACACTCCTTGTCCTGCTTAAGAAGCTGATCTCACAGCCCATCTTGGCCTTACTCCCGGCCCCTCCACGGCTCCTAAGGAAGCCCAGGAGGCCTTGGAGTCCAGGGAGGGTGTGGGGCTGGCATGGAGGACAGGGGGAGGATGCGGGTGGCGGTGGTGGGTCAGAGGGGTTTGAGCTTCATTTAGGCACCTTTGTCCTGCTTTTAATCTTGTGGAAACTCCCCTCTCCAAAAGCTAAACTTAGGCTAAATTCAATAGCTTGACAGATATTGGGGCCTGGACCAGAAGAAGGGCTGGAGGACAGCACAACCACCAGGACCCTACCTCCTTCCCACAGGTGACACAGGTGATAATCACACAATACTGATGCACAGGCCAGGCGCGGTGGCTCACGCCTGTAATCCTAGCACTCTGGGAGGCCGAGGCGGGGGGGATTGCTTGAGGTCAGGAGTTTGAAACCAGCCTGAGCAAGAGCGAGACCCCATCTCTACTATAAATAGAAAGAAACTAATTGGCCAACTAATATATATAGAAAAAAAAATTAGCTGGGCATGGTGGCGCATGCCTGTAGTCCCAGCTACTCGGGAGGCTGAGGCAGCAGGATGGCTTGAGTCCAGGAGTCTGAGGTTGCTGTGAGCTAGGCTGACGCCACGGCACTCACTCTAGCCTGGGCAACAGAGTGAGACTCTGTCTCAAAAAAAAAAAAAAAAAAAAATACTGATGCACAATTACTGAGCATTTACTGTGTGCCAGGCTGGGACTAACTCTTTTACTTGCATAGAATTTACAGGTGACTAGATCTTTGTTAAAACCTGAGCAGGAACGTACTGGGGCGGGGGTTCTCATAAGTGTGGCCTGGGATCCCACTGTAGACTCAGGGAGGGTTGTTTAAAATGGAAATTCCCAGCTCTAACACCTGGGAGTGACCCTGAACCAGGACTTCAGGGTTGTAAGGGGCTCTTGGGAGTTTGCGCTTTTGACCAGCTGCCCACACTTTGAAGTTTGAGAACTGCTGCTCCCAATTTTGCTGTCTGCTCAGGGCCAGGTGCTCTTGAGAGTCTTGTCCCAGAAGGTGAGAGTGGCATGGGGTTTGCTTGCACCTCACACTTGGCCCTGCCCCCTGAGGGCCTCTCCCCTGCCTCTGGCCAGGGCCAGCCCTGCTCCAGGGAGGGAGGGGCAAGAGCCCTATTGTATCCCCTTCATGCCAGGAGCAGGTCTGGTGGAGGCTGACAGTTCCTGAGGTCAGATTCAGTGTCCGCCCAGTATCACCTGGCGAATATTCTAGTCATCCATCCTGCTGGCACCCCAAGGCCTCCCCAGTGGAGTGCCATGGTCCCTGCTATATTACACAAAATGGAAAGCTCTGATGAGCATGGCAAAGGCATATCTGCCAGCCAGCATGGCCCCTGTGCTGTCTGGGAGCTGGTGGACCCAGGGCCCTGGAGGGAGGTTTATCCCACCCCTCTCCTGCCCTCTGACGCTGGCCATGGGGAGTGGGTGCCAGCTGGCGATGACACTGCAAAGGCGCCTGTAGGTAGGAGCTGGAAGCAGCTGGGGTGACAGCACTCTGCCTGCCTCCTGCACACCTAGCCATGGACAAGTCACTGCCCCCTCTGTGGTTCTTGGATCGAAGTTGGTGAGGTGGCCCGTGGGGTGTCTTCCGTTCTCACACACAGGAGAGGATCGCCTCCTCCCGGCTGTGTGTGTGTGCGTGTGTGTGTGCGTGTGTGTGTGTGTGCTCTGTCTTCTCCCCTGAACTCCGCACCTACTCTGGTTTGTTTGCTGTTTAATTATGTGCTGCCTTTGAGAGCGATCTTACTTTCCTGTGTCTCCCGGGAGCCGGGGCTCGCAGCTTCTTCTCGCGTCTCTCCCATGTGTGGCCTTCTTGGTGCAGGGCTGGACACACGGCGGGTGGGTGCCCCAGAAGTGCTCATTTATGATTTGAGTAGCTGAGAGCGCTACCAGCAATGTCCTTCACCGCGGGGCCTGGGGAGAGGAGTGCCGGTTGGGAAAGGCCCCAAAGACAGAATCTGCTGCATCTCTGTAGCTGCAGGCTGGCACTGGCCCCAGAACCATGCCACCTGGGCCCTGAGTGGGACCCAGCGTGGTGGCTAGTGGCCAGGCCACCCCATCTTCCGGTCTCTCCCCCACAGGACGGCTCTCCTGCAGGCGCGCCCCCGGCTGCTCCTCCCTGTGCAAAGCCTTGTGTGCCTGGCAGCCTTCGGCCTGGCCCTGCCGCTGGCCATCAGCCTTTTCCCGCAGATGTCAGAGGTCAGTGGGGAGTGGGGGCGGGGGTCATGGGCAAGGTGGGGGGGGGTGGGCAGAGAGCCAGCGTTGATCATTTATTAACAAATACACAGCTAGAACCCTGAACGAGACTGGCCCAGGTCTGACTACGCAGAGTTGGGGGTTGAGCAGCCAACACAGCAATTAAACATAGAAGGGCAAATGACGTCCAGGGAGCATTAGGGTGGGAGAACCTCTGCTGGACGTGGGAGGAGACCACACCGAGCCTGGAGGGAAGTGGCATTTCACTGGGGCCTGGAGCGTGGGCTGGGGCGGGCCAGGTGAAGAAGGCTGGGGGACACGAGGGTTGAGGTTCAGCCGGCCTGATGGTGCTGTGGTGAGGCCGCACGTGGCGTTGCCAGAGCTGACCAACGTCTGGAGTGGAGCAGAGTGGAGTGGGACAAGGGGCCGGGTGAGGGGCTGGGGCTGGGGGCGTTGGGAACTTGGAAGCTGAAGCACAGAGGGTACGTGTCGTCCTAGGGGCTGTGCAGAGCAGGACACAGATTCCTGCTTTTGACTGGTCCCTGTGGCTGCGTCACAAAGCTGGGTTGGAGCTCAGGAGTAGAAGGAACCATCAGGAGGCTGTGGCGGGCGTCCAGGGAGAGATGGTGGCGGCTTGGACCAGGCTGTTGGCAGTGGGCATGGAGAGAAGTGGGTCCTTAAGAAGAGAGTCAGGAGGCAGCTTGATCGGGATGCGATGCAGAGCTGCATGTGGTGGGAGGATGTGCGCCCGGCTTTCTGGTCTTGAACGGCCAGGCAGGTGAAGACTTCACAAGATGGTGCCATGAGTAGGGCGGTGTGAGGGAGGGCAGCGAGTGAGGTGGCTGGGCACACAAGGGCACGTGGAGGACAGAGGCCCTGGGAGGGGGCCAAGGACAAATGGCCAGGGAGGAGAGGGCAGAGGCAGGCTGAGAGGGGTGTGGGTATGGACGGGCCGTTCACAAGGTCAGCCCTTCTGAGAGGTGGAACTCTGCCATGTGGCTAAAGATGTCTCAGGTGATAGAGACAAACCCTGTCCCTGAGGGTCTAGGGCCCAGGTGACAAGTGAGGCTTGGCATTGGGGGGAAAGGAGAAATAGGCCCACAGCTGGAACAAGATGTGGGATTGAGAGAGGCTTTTATTTATTTATCTTTCCTTTTTTTAAATGGGAGAGACTGGAGCTGGTATAAACATACAAGGGAAGGCACTGAGAGGAGGACGTTGGGGGACTAAAGTCCATGAAGAGGGGGGGGACCAGAGCTCTGCAGGGGGAGTGCCCCTCCCCGCAGTAGAGGCAGAAGGGGGGCAGATGGGGCTGGGGTGGGGTTCAGGGCTGGGGAGGTTGAGGGAGTTGTTCTGATGGCTTCTGTAATTCTTGTGACAGAGCAGAGAGGACAGTGGGGGTGGGTCAGGGGTCTGACGACTACAGAGGAGGTTTCAGACATCCAGAGGGAGGGTGAGAGACAGCTGACCCAGGAAGTCTGGGGAGCCTGGTGGGTGGTGGCAGGGAGGGCCACAGGGTCCTCTCTGCTAGGGTTTCATGGGGAGGGGGCATTCGGGACTTGGGTGAGAGGAGAGAGGAGCAGAGAACCACGGGCTCCAAGCTGGGCTGGGCGTGAAGGTGGCTGAGTGGGAGGGCGTTTGGAGAATCTGAGCTCATAAGGAGATGGAGGCTGGGCCAGAGGAGGCTCTTCTGAGTCTGTGGTCTCAGCATTCCCCCTACTGCGGGTAGGGCCCCCAGGGAGGCAGTGCAAGGGGTGAGGGCTCCTGGAGGGGGCCTCGAGGAGGTGAAAATAAGGGCTTGGTGTGTTGGGGCCATGAGGGCTGGAGTCCCAGGGTCTTAGAGTAGGAGGGGGTGACCTGCCTCAGGCCGCAGGGTCCCTGGAGGGTGAGAACTGGTGTAGCTTCCCTCCAGAGCTCCAGAGTTCAAGGGAGAGACTCTGGCAGGGCTGGGGCTCCTGTCTTGGGGGACACCACCTGAGGCACACTAGGACAGGAGCCTGGTGTGTCCTATCTGCCAGCAGGACCCTCATCTGCCCACAGGCCCAGCCATGTCGTAGAGACTAAGGTGCTCCTCCTGCTCTACTCCCCTGGGAAAGCTGCAGCCTGGGAACTCCACACGGAGCCGAGGGCTGCAGGTTGCCCACAAGTCCTGATAATAGGAGGGAGGGTATTTCTCAGTGGTCTCTGGCATCCTCATGCCCAAAGAGCTGGGCCTGGCACTCCCTGAAGCCATTGCATCTCTGTGCAGCCAGCCTGAGCCTGAGGTTCTAGGCTAGCATCACAGTCACTGTGTGATTATAGACTCCACTGTGCTCAGAGCTTCTGGTAGCTCTCGTGGCTCAGGGGAGGGACCCAGGGCACAGAAAACCCATGATACACAATCAGAGACCATGCAGGTTGGAAAGATTTTCAAGGTCATCCAGTTTACCATCCAGAGCTCCTGGCTCTGTGGGGGAAATGGACGTTCAGAGCATCCACGGGACCAGTCCAAGGTCACAGAAACCAGGTGCTGATGGGAAAGGAAATCCCAGAGGTCCCACACTCCACGTCCAGAGCCCCTAAGAAATGTTGCATCTGATTGTTTGCCGTAACTGATTTTCTCTCCTCACTCAGCCTGCCATGGGCAGCTGGGAGAGGAAGGGGATGGGGGCTGCACTGGGTGGGGGAGGGTCTAGTGCTATGGGTCTTTGGCAGGTGTTGCTCTGCGGCAAATAACACAGCGGTGGTGGCTCACCCATTCTGGCCACCAGCCATGGCTGCGGAGAGGTGGTTGAAAGCGAGCTGCCTTGGCCTCGCAGATGCTGCATGTCCACGTCCAGGCTCAGCTCTCCCTCCATCCCTGCCTCAAATAGGCATAAAGTTAGCTTTCCTGGGTATCTAACCAAAGCCCCTCTTATTGCAACCGAAGCCTCTTCTCCAGATTGGGCATAGTATAGTCATTACATAATAAGTCTTCATCCTTTGGGAAGGGAGGGTGGAGGCACAATTTTCAGAGCTCCTGCCCCAGCTGCATGGGCCCCAACAGGGTGCAGGCTGGCCTGGGCATCATGGGGTGTTTTAGGCCTATCTGTGACCCATGGCACCAAGGCCATCTGCCAATTGGCTGAGAGGACCTCATTCTCCCCATTCACTTTCCCAATTAATTCTTTCTAATGAGGAGCTTCCTTTGCCATAGGGGGATCATGTCTCATCCCAGAAGCCAGTGGGATTTGCCACAATAAGTCTGGACTTGCTTGGGCTGACCTACTTGCCAAAAGCCACCAAGGTTGTCAACAGAAGTAATCGCTAGAACGCTAATTAATTAATTAGGGGACTTGGAGATAGAGTTTAGGAACTAGTTCCTAGAATGGCTGGCCTATAGTGATTGGTATGGGGTTTCCAACTCATTAACCATGGAGGGTGAGGAAAGGACTTCAATCCTCCCTTCAATCCTGGGAGAGAGTTTTGTCTGCTCTTCTCAAATTAGTAGTTCTGCCTATTAAAATGGTACTGAGGATCAAATAGTAATAATGGCTACCATTTACTGAGCATCTACTAGATGGGGCAGAATGCTGGAGACCTTATTGTGTTAGGTCCTGCTAATGCCCTTCAAGTCCAAAGTGTTAATGATTATCAAGGGACGTATCCTAGACAGTCAGATGTCTGATTCTAGACTCTGGGAAGAGATTCTGTCTGGAGATATGGAACCTTTGGTGCATATTCAGGAATTGAAGCTGAGAAAGTGGGTGAGGTCACAGTGGGGGTAAAAAAAACATCATGAAAGGGACAGAACAGTCAAGGGCAGGGAGAACCAGGCAGGAGAGGCTTCATAGAAGCCGAGGATGAGGGCATTGCAAGGAGGAGAGGGCTCTCTGCCCCATGAGCTACTGCAGGGGGATGAGAAGTTGTCAATGAGACTTGGCAACTGGGTGATGTAGCCAGATATGGCAGTGTGGAGGCAAAGTGTAGCTAATTTTCTTTGTCCAGAGAAGTGAGCTCAGGGATGAGAAAAGGTGGGAGAACAGCAAAGAGCCTGTGAGATGGAGTCAGGGTCTTGGAGAGAGGGCGGTGATGGGGAAGGAATGCCCATAGCCCAAGGCGGGAAGGCATGGCCTTGTGGAGTCCATGGGGCCAGAGGGTAGAGAAGCCTGGTTGGCTGTGGTGGGGAAATGGGGGCCCAGAATATGACAATCCTCCAAGGTAGGTACCAATATTCCTTGTTTATAAATGAGGAAACCAAGGTACATTAAGGTTAAGTACCTTGCCCAAAGTCCAAAGTGGTAATGGTGGAGCAGGCTTTGGACCCAGGCAGGACTCTGCTCCCCTCCCTGGCCCACCTCACTATCAAAAGAGGAGGCCCAACTCTGAGTTCCAGACTGCTTGCTGCTTATTCATCAATAGAATATTCCGGTGCCCTCCTGCCCGTCACAAGGAATCGTGAGCATGTTCACGGGGACCTTTTGGAGTAAGTGCATCTGTGTTTTCTAACCCAGAGCTGAGGAAGGGACACAGGGAGTCCAGAAGGCCAACAGGTAGGATCAGGAGCCTCTTTATGGGTGTGAGAACTAGGGTCTGGGCTCCCTTCTGGGCCCCGTCCCATTGCCCAGGCGGCGGGGGGGGGGGGTGGACCCTGTGACCCAGAGGTTAGTGCCACAGTGGGCATCGGCCAAGGCCCACCCAGCCACCCTGTGCTCAGGCGTGGGTGGGCCCATGAATCTGCACCCAGAATCTGTCCCCTACCCCATAGAGTTCGAGTGCTTTCCCCCTCTGCTTGTAACCAGCATGGCCATGTCAGCCCCGTGGTCTCAGGGAGCCTCCATTCTGATGGTGGGGGTAAAAACTCATTAAACAGGCTGTGTCAGGTGGCAGGCGGGCTGTGCGCCGTACAGCTTTCTGTCGGTTTGGCAGTAGAGGCCTCCCTGTAGTGGTGGGGCTGGATTTGTGGTGGCCTTTCTGGCCCTGCCCTCTCTGGAGATTGGGGCTCTGGTTCCAGGGACCAGGTGCAGTCACCTCTGCCCTCCCTGCCACACACACACACAGACACTGGTGCCCCAGGTCCCTCAAGGGAGATGTCCAGGGTCCAGTCTCTGGGCACTCAGCTTGGCTGCCGCAGGAGGCTGGACCGGGTGACGGTGAAATGTCCCTCCGACTCTGGCAGCCGGTATTCCCCACCTGGGAGGCTTCCGATCCATTTAATGAACCTCAAGTCTCCCGGGAGCAGGAGGCGGTACCTTGCCCGAGGCTTCCTCCCCACATCCCTGCCTCTGTTTCTGTCTCTTCCTCCTTTGTGCCTCTTCCTCCCTTCCTTGACTCCTCTCGGGCTCTCCCCCACCCCATCCCCTCGCTTCTCCCCACTATTCCCCCGGGAGCTCGGGGGCTGGGGAGCGGGGCTGCACATACAAGCCGGAGCCATTGTTCAACAATCTGTTTTTGTCTTCATCTTGTTGGCAGGCGGCAGGAGAGGAGCAAAAGGTTAATGAGGCACTGTGCAGCGGGCTTACTGCGTGAACGGGCGGGCGGCGGGCGGGCGAGCCAGCCGTGGTGACAGGGAACTAATTAGGAGCAGTTTAACAGGAGGAAAAAGTGAAATCTCCTCTTCACCAACTGTCAATAATTAGCTGATTTGGTGAGGTTGAAATGTGTCCACAGAAGAAGGCAGGGCTTGCCTGTGGAAGGGGAAGGCGTGGGGAGTGGCAGCAGCCCGGGGCTCGGCCCTGTCCCTAGGTGGTGTTGGGGTCAGGGGTCGTCCTCTGTCCCCCAGGCCTGCCTCTACCCCGCTGCTGGCATTGCTCAGCCTCAACTCTCTGTACAACCTTGGGTCTTAACCTCAAAGACCTCAGTTTCCCCAGCTGTAGGATGAGGTGTTGGAACTAAGTTTCTTCCTGGCTCTGCCCAGTGAGATTCTGGAAGTGAAAACTAGAGCCAGGGCCTGGGTACCGGGGTCGGGAGAGCTGACACTGGGCTGAGTGACTTTGAGCCAGGTGCTGACCCTCAGGCACCTCCTCTCTGCAGCATGGCTGTGCCCGCTAAGGCCACCCTCTGGGGACAGGCACGGCTTGTGAATGATGCCAAGTGGTGAGGTGGCAGCCTTGGCCTTCCTTGGAACACAGCCCCCGGACCCCAGCTCCTCGCAGCTGTAGGCCAAGGGGGAGAGGGAAGATGGGCGGTGCCGCTGGGGTGGGCTGCGGGCAGGAGAGGGCCTGGCTGCTGCTGCTGTCGGGACTGGAGGCCCAGAGCTCGTGTCTCTCTTCCCTGCCCCAGCTGGCGCAGGGGGCCCTGGGGGCAACGAGGGGTGTTTCCTGTTTGCTCTGTTGCTTGTGCACTGGTTTGCTGGCCCCTGCCCTCTGGCCTTCCCTGACACCTCAGCAGAGGAGCCTCTCCCCACCGCTCCTGGCCCCTCCAGCTTTTGCCAAACATCTTGACTGGAAGAAAAGACATCGTCATGGCGGTCAGCCCTGCCAACCCCCTACCCTCCCTTTCAGCCGAGCCCCTCCTCACCTCAGCTCTACAGGGTGCTGGGGATTGGAAGGCATGTCATGTTCTGAGGAAGCCAAAGCCCTCCGGACGGCTCTGTGTCTGCCCTGGACCCAGAAGGGGCCACCCAGAGGCCACACCCATGCTGCACCTGAGGCATGGGGCTCAGCCACCCCTCCTCACTCTCCACCTACCCCTTCCTGCCTCCCCCCTACTGCTCTCAGAGTCAAGAAACAGAGGCACGCCCTCCCTGTGCGGGCAATGCCAGAACCTCTACTCTCTCCTCAAAACCTCACCAGCCCTGAGGAAAATGGTGGTTTTGAACCAGCTTGGCTAGATAGCTGTGACCCCATCAAAAGCAAATATCTCCCCCAGCTTATCTCCCTTTCTCTCAGAAAGCATTTGAACTCCCAACCAAGAATGGGGAGGAGTTGGGAATAAGCTCAGATTCACATTTAAGCTGTTTTAGAAATTGCCCCTCCTCCAGGAAGCCCTCCCTGATACACCCGGCTAGGGTCTGTTTCACGTCACACATGTAGACTCTGTTGGTGTGTTTCCAATGTCCCATCTCCCTCCTTGGTACAACAGCCCTTTCTCCCTCTCTCAACATGTAGGGTATTCCTGAGGCTGGGAACTGGCACACTTTATCAATGCCTAATAAAGAGCACGGCCCGTCTGGGTTCACCTTGCCTTTGTTGGTTCCTGCTTCTCCCACACTTCCAGGGCTGATGCGAGGCCAGAGACATGTCTAGGGGGCATGGTGTCCCTCCTGAGTCCACGGCAGCGTTCACTGTCTCCCAGAGCAGGGGCCTCCTCCTCTCCAGTCTCAAATCCATCTCCTACTTTGCTTGGAGATGTTTGTTTGGGGTTTTTCTCGTTTACTGGTTTAATCAGTCCCTACTGAACTCCAAAGTGGGCTATTTTTGCCGTCAGAAATCTGCTGCCTCCCCGCCCGCTGCTTTCTTGGAGTTTGCCCACAGGACCCCCCAGGAGGGACGGATGGGAATGGCGAAGCCGCTCAGAGCCCAGGAACGCCAACGCCACCTGTCATGTAGCCTGTTCCCCACACCCCCACCCAAACCTGCGTGTGCACACGGGCCCCCACACACACACGTGCACGTATGAACGTGCACACATGCCCAGATGACAGGCCCAGCGGGGCTGCCTGCAGCCTGTCCCTCCCCAGTCTCCTTTTCAGGACCTTCTAGAACACCTAGCTGAATTCAGGACAGGGAGGGAGGAGGCTTGGTTGTGCAGAGCTTCCACTGAGAAGATTAAAGGCATCGATATGCACAAAGTCTTTAGAACATGCCTGGCCCACAGCAAGAGCTCGGCGGGTCCTGTCCTCTTTATGCAGTGCCGTCGGGGGTTCCTAAGCCTCCAAAGGGCTCTCCCATCCCTGTGTTGATGTTATCCTCATGCCAGCCACTGGAGGTAGAAAATCTTCCCACTGCACATGTGGGGAAACTGAGGCCTCAAAGCTGAGGAGATAGAGGGCAGAGAATGATGCTGACATCGGTCCACCAGAGGGCACCCAGGACTAGTGCAAAGCTCCAAAATGGGCAGGGGCCTGTGGATTCGCTGGGGACAGCGGCAGCGCAGGGGAGCTGGAAAAGTGCTCGGCAGGACTCATGTGCTGGTGGCGCTGTCCTTCACTTTAATTCAACTGGTGCTGAGGCACGGGGACACTGAGCTGCCCTGAGAGGCTCACAGTGGGGTGAGGCAGGGCCGCTGTATTCACACCTGGCTAGAGGACAAGCCCGCCTGTGGCTGGGGATATGATGGAGACGAGAACAAATGCTGAGGGCTCCCAGAGGAAGCAGCAATGGATCTGAGTAGATTAAGGGAGGCTTCCTGGAGGAGGCAGCCTTAGAGGATGAAAATGCAGCCTGGACTCCAGCCTCAAAGCCTGTACCTACATTGTACAGAAAACAGAGGGCAGCTGGTGGGTGAGGGAGCTGGAGCTGGAGAATGTTCCAGAAGGCTTTGAGTGTTCAGCTGCGGTGTCCGACCTTCACCAGCACCAGAAGCCTGACCCTGGGTCCAGGCTGAGGCTTCAGCTGCTCCCCAGGCCAACCTGACGCCACTGCCATCCGAGGACGCTCAGGACAGCTCCTCCAAAGCTGGCCTGGATGTGTGTGTGGGCAGGACAAAGCCTCTCCCGCCCTGGTGAGGGAGGGTGGACTGTGGCCGCCCGGTGGGCAAGGTGTCCCACACCTGGCAGAGACCTCAGGCACACAGGGTCAGCCAGGTGCCAGCCTGGGCTTTGGGCCCTGTGTCAATGTCGCCACCACCTGTGGACCCTCCGAGGCTCAGACCCCTGGGCAGGAGCAGGGGGTGGCTTTGAGCTATGTCACAGGGTCACGCTGAACACCCCACCCCCAGCCCTGTGCCTTTGAAAAGGAGGCAGCAAAGCCACCAGAAGAAAGGCAAGGAGGAGGAAGCTCTTTGTAGTAGGTAAAAGCCCCTGAGAGTGGGGCACAGGAGGGGGATCCAGTTTCCTGTTTATGTCTCAGCACCTTAGCTCCAGGTTCAAATATGTAAACTATCCACTGGCCGCTGGCTGGCTGCAGGTGTGTGTGTGCTCCCAGGCTGTAGAGGCAGAGGTGGCCCCAGATGCATTCCTGACTCTACTCCCCCACCCGAAATGAGCCAGGACCCAGGTAAATAGCTCAAGGTTAACCCTTCCCACGCCATAAAGGAAGGGCTCCGGGCTGTTCTAGGGGCTCTGCAGCCAGCTATGCCTTGGGGTGCTCAGGGGAAGCTGGGGACATGCTGAACATGTTGCTCTGATTCTCGGGGTATCTCCTGGGAGGGGCAGCAGGGTCTGAGCTGGGTCTGGAGGAGGGGGTTGGCACTCTGATATGGGGAGGGGGCGTCCCTGTGAGGTTGCCTGGGAGCCAGGGTGCAAGTTCTGCTGGGAGCCAGGGGTGCTAACAGGGCAACATTGCTTATTTCTGGGCAGGGTGAGCATGTTCCTGGCACCCTGCTTCTGGGGCTGGAGGAGACCACCAGCCAGTGCTCCCCATCCCAGACACCCCCTCCTTGAGAGCCCCAGCTGGCTGGCCCTCAGGGTCCTGCCCACCCCAAGCTGGCAGTCTGATGGGGTTGCCCCGTCCCCTGTGACTGTTTCTTGTGCAGCCTCCTTTCTCCCCATCCCCTTCTCCCCAGTGAAGGCCCCTCAGAGCCAGTCTGTGGTCCCAACCAAGTCCCTGCCCTCTCCACCCCCTACCCTGGGGCTCTAGCCTTCAGTACTCCTCTCACTGAGCCTTGGCCCCTCCTGCCCTCCCTCCACAGCTCCACTGGGGAGCCACTGTGGCCACCACGTCATTTGTGTGGCTGCCGACAGGGCCCATTAAGCCAACTTGGAGGTCAGCCCCTCTAAGCAGCAGGGGACCCTTTGTTCCTACTCTGGGGCCTAGAGCTGGGTAGGGTGGCAGGAGGTGGCAGCAGGCACTCTGTTGCTCGTAACCAGTACCTTAGTCATGTTCATTTACCAGCGGGTCCAATGGCACTGCCAGGCCAGGCCTGCGTGGGGTTCCCTTGGGGGAGACTCGGCTCACACACACCTCAGAGAGGTGGTCTTCAAGGGAGACGCTTGATTGTTGGTGGAGAGGGAGGAAACAGCCAGTCTGGGCAAGCAGGCCGCACAGGGGTCCCTGCCCCAGCCTCCCCGCTGAACCCACGGTGCGGACCCCCTGTGGTCCCAACACCAGCCGTGGCCAGAGAGCTGGAGGCATCCTGGCAAATGGCCGGTTGAGTTGGCCCAGGATCGGCACTGAGGGGGAGCTGGCAACACGGACCCCACCAGGTCACCAACGTTTGGTTGCCAAGAGCGAAGCTGCTCAGCCCTCATCAGAACCATTCTCAGAAAGCAGTTTTCTTGGTGTCCATGGCCGCGTGGTATCTGTGGCACCCTCTGTCACTGCTTGCGCTCCTTGGGCTGGTCCTCCAAGGCCGCCATCATGGACTCGTTCCCTTCACCCACCCTCAGATGGGCCTGTTCCCCAGGCCTTGGCACCCTCCCCTCCATCTGCTCTCCTGGGCAAGCGCCTCCACTCTGGAGGCTCTGGCTGTGTTCACACATCCCAGGCTCGCCCTCCTGCCCAGAGCTCCAGAACTCTGGACCCAGCTGTCTCGCCGGCCTCTCCACTGGGGAACCCACAGGCACCCCGGACTCTACATGGCCACCCTGAGCCTACCACCCCGCACCCTGACCCATCCCCGTCCCATCTTCCCTGCTGCTGAGAGTGGCGTCACCAGCCACCCCAGCTCCTGAGCTAGAATTAGGAGTCACCCAATGCACAGTCATCCTCAACACCTCCCTCTCACCCCCACGTGGAATTGGTCATCATCTCCTGTGGGTCGCATCTTCAGAAAGGAAGCTCCTGTCTGCCTGCACTGGTGGCATCACAGGGCAGGACCTGGCACCTCTCATTTGCACAGCTTCTCCCCAAGAGGCTTCCCTGCCCCCCTCATTTACCCCAGCCCATCGTCTACACCCTCCGTTACTAGAGAAACCTTTCTAATGCAGCCTGGCATGTGGCCCACCCCTGCCCTGCTCAAAGTCCTTCTGTGGCTCCCACTGCCCTCAGATAAAATGCTGGCACCTTCATGTAGCTTCCAAGGTCCTGCCTGTCCCAGCCTCTCCTCCATTTCCTGCCACATTTCCAACATGTCCAGCATCGCCCCCACCCCAAAACAGGCCGTGCTGGCCAACTAATGCTTTTCCCTTCTCCCAGCAAGCTTTGCCTGCCCTCGCCTATCAAAATCCTCTATTTTCTTCCTGGCCCACCTCCTCTGAGAGGCCTTCCTTCCTTGTTCCTTCAATAAATTGGAACCCCCAGCCCCTCTCCAGTTGCCATGGCACTTTGCTTGTCTCTCTGGAATCCATCTGCTTTCACTGACTCCTCCCTAGACTTCGAGCTTCTCAAGGGCACGGGCTGGTCTAGTCTTTCTCTGTGTTCCCTGCCCGGGTATATGGAGTTGGTGGCCGTAAACATCTGCTCACTTGAGGGCAGACTGAATTGAAATGAGAGAGAAAGCCTGGAATGCCAGCTCTGTCCCCAAGCCCCTGCTCCTGCTCCCTCAGCCGCCTCCTCCAGGAGCCCTCCCACTGCCTGTGTCTCCCCCTGCTCCTACCTGCTGCCCCCAGCAGGGCAGGGAGCCCAGGGGAGCCTGGGGGTGCCAGGAGGGGAGGCCTCAGTCTCCTCCGAGCCAGCACACACCGGGGAGTGGGCACAGTGGCCCGTGGCCCTGGGCCGTGGTCCTCCACGGTGGTGGTGAGCAGCCTCTCTGATTTTAATGTGGGCCTCAGTGCTTCAGTGAAAGCCGGCATGGGAAGTTGCTAATAATGGCACTAAAATAAAATATGCTACATCTGTTATGGGTAGCAGAACAAAATTAGCTGCTCACACCTCTGACATCCAAGATGTCTTAACTTAAAATACTCCTTGGCTTACTTTACATCATTTACTGATTATATTTAAAAGAAATACAATTTTGCAATTACTGTTCTTTCCAGCGTGATATCTATGCATCATTTTCCTTTTATGTTTATATATTTCTCCTTCATTAGTGCAGTCTGAAGGGTGATTAGGATTCTTCAAACATTTTACAGAGGTTAAACGTTGATTAAGATTTAATTATTACTGTAAATAGCTTGGAATGACATATGGTGCAAAAGCCTGACATATGTGCATTTGAATAAATGAAGTGCTATTTCCCAGGATGCCTCAGTAGCTGTTTAACAGCTTTCCCGAAGGGTTATGTTACACCTCATGGTAAGATTGCTGGGATGTTATATTTTGTTGGTTTTTGCAGCTGAAAGCTAAGAACAGTTTTCCAGTTTTTTAAAAACATTGAATATTTTAAATACCTAAATTGTTTTGCACAAATTTTTGCTAATTTGTCTAACTAGGTTAAACATTTTCAAAAGCATTTAGATTTTTAAGCGTGGGCGCTGTGCATTGTGTCAGTGGCAGCGTGGGGACGAGGGGAGCCGGCAGGGTGGAGGGGACTCGGGGGTGGTAGGGGTGCAGAGGGAGAAGGTGGTTTGAGGAGAGGGGGTGGGGAGGAGGCCTGGGCTCTGAGCCTAGCTCTCCTGTGCTCGGCCCTCTCAAGTGGCCAAAACCTGGGCATTGGAGTACCAGGGACTACAGGGGAAGGGTCCCCTCTTCTCGAGGAACCCCACCATGCCCACCAGCCCCAGTCCTCACCAAGCCGCCTCTTGTCTGGACTCTGCCGTGCACAGCCTGGGCCTCGCTGAGCTCTCCGAAGGCCATGGCCAGTCTGTGCCACCTTCTGCCTACGTCCCGGGGTTGTCGTGTCTGGACAGACAGCAGGTGCCTATGACTAAGTTCAGCCAAGCTAATAAGTTACAACGGCCTGGTGGCTGGTGACTCTGTCAGGCTGGGGCCTTCTCCCTGAGGGAGCGCCTCCCCCGCCACCCCCTCAGGCTGGGGGCTCAGGCAGGCCCCTGGGCTCAGCCCCTGGAGATGAAGCCCAACATCTGGGCTGCCGTGGGGTCTCCAGGGGACCCTGTCCTCCCAGTGCCTGTGCCTCTTTGTTTTCCACCCATGTATTCAACACTTAGGGAGCACCGTGCTGGGCTTTGAGGAATCAGGGTAACAAGATAGCAATGTTCGCTGCCTCAGGGAGCTTGCGACCCAGCGTGGAGGGGCGTGGGGTGTGACTGGGAGAGAAGTGCAGGGAGCCACGCCCAGCCTGGCCGGGGCCTGAAGCTGACACGGGAAAGACAGCTGCAGACAGGGAGGAGCGTGGGGGTGGGGGCAGGGCTGCAATCAGGAAGGTGCAACCTCGCAGAGGGGACAGCTCAGGTGAAGACTTGGAGGGAGCCCGTGTGTCTGAGGAACCAAATCAGTGTGTGTGCCCCGAGTCTCCAGTGCCAGAGCAAGGTGGTGCAGGAGGCTGACCTGATCCCTGGGGCAGTGGGGCCTGGAGCCACTTGATGTGAGGAGCCGCGTGACCAGACTTGCGTTTAGAGGCCGGCACTGGCCGTGGGGGATGACTGAGTGGACAAGACCTTGGGGACAGGGGAGGGCCGACAGAGAGGCCCCAGGGTCTCTGGCCAGAGCGCCATGGGATGGCGGTGTCCTTCCCAAGACGGGGAGCTGGGTTGGGGCCAGGGGAGATGGCGGATTCGGTTCTGTTTCAGGTGGGTTGAGGGCAAGGCTGATGAGACGTCGTGGGAAGGTTCCGGTAGGCAGGTAGGCAGCTGTGGGCCTGAGGCTCAGAGGAGAAACTGGTGTGGGAGTCGCCCAGGGGCACGTGCAGAGAAGGGGCCTCGCCAGGCCGAGCCCCAGGGATCCTGAGAAGCGTCCAGTGGATGTCGGGAAATAGGGGTAGCAGTGACCTTGGAGAGAAGGATTTTTGTGGAGTGTGGTGAGCACAGAAGCCAGATTTGCTGTGGGTTGAAAAGTCAGTAGGAGGTGAGGAGGTGGACACAGCCAGTGTAGACAGTTCTTTAAAGAAATGCGGTTGTTGGGGAGGACAGAGACCAGGCAGTAGCTGGAGCGTGACTCGGGGTGAAGGGGAGGTGTCTTCAGAGGGGAGGTTCGGCAAAGTGGAGACAGAGAGGACCATGCAGGGCTTCAGGGTGGGTAGGGAGGTGGAGCCATGCGGAGATCTGCCTTGCAAGGGGATGGGAGGGCTGGCTGCCATGGGGTAGCAGGAGGGCAGGTGTAGGGCCACCTGTGGACACAGGTAGGCGGTGGGTCTGATGACAGGAAACTGAGGAGCTCCCCTGTGGTGCCTGCAGTGTCTTCCCCTGAGGAAGAAAGATCACCTGCTCAGGGTGAGTGGGGACCGAGTGGGGTGGCTGAGGACAGCAGTGACGGATTAAGGTGGCCTCTACGGAGCATGGGCAGTGGAGTTGACCGGGCAGTGGGGCGGGGGCTCAGTGGTTGCCAGCTGCTGTGAGGGTCCAGGCAAAGTCAGGGATGGTGAATTTTGAGTGGTCCCCATTAGGTGGTCAGGTGAAGTGTACAGAGGGTGGATGCATGGTTGGGCTTTTGCCAGTCAGGGACTGGGCTAGGGAGTTGCTGAAGTCATGGTCCCAGATGTCCGGGTTGGGGGAAGATGTGATGACTGACAAGTAGGGAGTCTGGGGCCTGAGATCTCAGTCTTCTAAAAGTAGGAGGAGGAGTGGGGTGCTGGGAAGATAGGGGACTGATGGGTCCAATACAGTCAGGTTTGGACTTAAGGAATCTGGTGGAGCAGCCCTGGGTGGTGTCAGGTCTAGGATGTGGCTGGAAGGGATGCTGTGAGCCCTGTGGTGGACTGGTGGTAGAAAAGGAAGATGTGTCACAAGCAGGGCATGTGGGCCCTGGCTGGGGCAGGGTGGGGGTGCAGAGGGGCAGAACTGTGGGCACCAGGGGTCCCAGCTGCTGCTTCCCACCTCCCTGCTGGCCCCTTCCCATTGCCCCGCCTCCTCTCCATGTTCTCTCTTCCCAGATTGAAACGTCCCAGCTGGAGCCTGAGATTGCCCGGGCCACGAGCAGCCGGACAGTGGTGTACAACAAGGGGCTGTGAGTGGTGGCCGGCCAGCCGGCCTGGGGACAGATCACTGTTCAGGCCGAGGAGTTAGGGGTAGGGAAGGAGACTCGTGGGCTGCATCTGCAGGGAGGGGCAAGCTGTCCCTAGCAGTCCTGGGCCACCTGGGGAGCACCGAGCCTGCAGTGGTAGGGAGACTAATCCATTTACATATTAACATAGGGACAAGGAATTCTAACACATTTCCTACAGAAAATAATCAAGTGCATTTCTGGGCCTTACATGGGGTTCTCAAAACTCCACTCAGCACAATTATGTGTGAAGCTGAAAAGTTATAGAGTGCCCATGGGGTAGAATTAGGATCCTTTTATACTTTGGTTTCTTTTTTATTTTTATTTTTTATCTGAATCAAGTCTGAGCCTTGGTCACAGCTGACCAGAAGTGGTAGTAGACAGGTGGTGGGGGCCAGAGTAGGCCTGGGTTGTGTTGGTGGCCAGGATGGTAGATTTAGGATATTACAGTGGCCAGGCCAGAAGGCTCCCAGGGCTGGAGAGGGCAGGGAACGGGAGGTGGTTTGCACACCACAGGATGAACTAGCCATGACTAAGGTCCTCAGGAAGTGGCCCAGGGAATCCAGGAGCACTGGAAGCCTCTGGAAGATTCTATGGGCAGCTGGCTCTGAGTGTGGCCAGCCATCATCCATGCCATAGCTGCAAAACCAGTCCCTCGGAGTCAAGCACAGTGACACGGGCTGGGGTCACCCTTTGCAGAGTTCTGACTGATTCAAGGCACCTGAGATGACCCCAGCTCCAGGCAGGAGTCCCAAGAAGGAATGATGTTGGCAGGAACCACGGGCCTGCACTTGGCCTCTGAGAGACCTCCTCCTTCCAGGCCCCAGGCTGGAGGCTAAGCACTGGGACTGAGCGTGGGGCTGGAGCTGGGCCACCTGCTGTCCGGGGAGCCTCTCCAGCCACCAAGGCTGCCTGCCCCATTCCCTCCTTCCTAAGTCGGGGGCGTTTCATGCCAGAGAGTGCCAATGCCAGGGTGAAAGGGCCTCATCAACCCAGGAATGGTGGGCCCTGGCTCTGGCACTCACAGGCTGTGTGACCTTGGACAAGTTCATTCCTTTCTCTGAGCCTCCAGAACCAGAGGATTGGATCAAGCATTCCCACTGACTCTGCCAGCTAGATCTCGCCTTTGCCTGCCCTACTCAGATGCTGGTCATCCAACACACATCCCCAGTGTGGACGCTGGACTGGAAAGGGGCAGATCCCCTTGGGAATGGCCAGCGGTTGGCCTCTGAACCTGGACCTTGCCTTTCTGTGACCCCATATCCTAGGAGCACTTGACCTTTGCCTTTACAGACCTTTACAGTTCTGGAGAAGGAGGTGGCGTGAATGTCTGGGCCTGAGTGTGGGGCCACATCGCATGCCACCTGTCACCCCTGCAGCTCAGAGGCCCCTTGCCGCTGGCTCCCATTGCTCTCCCATTTGTGTGCCAGGAAGGAGGAGAGAGCCCTTAAGAGGACAGCAGGGGGTCTAAGGTTGGGGTGAGTGGAGTGACCCCTTTCTGAGAGGCCCAAACAAAGGGGAAGCACTGGCTTCAGTGTGCCCCTCACCTCACCCCAACTTGAATGGTGGCCCTTGGCATGCAGCCCCTGGACCCTCTCCCCTGGTGACTCCACCTTTGGAGAGATCCAAGTAATCACATTTAAGAAAAGGCCAGTTGGGGCAGCAAGGACGTGGCCACAGGTGGCCTCCCAGCATCTTAGGGCAGGGGTAGTGTGTGAGGTGGGTCCTCCATGGGCACTGACACCCTGCGCCCACCTGAAGCCCTGGTGCCACCTGCTGGCTCTGCAGGACACCACCCTGAGGGTCCTATCACACCCCCAAGGAGCGACCCACCAGCGCCCTGTCAGGAGCGGGAGAGGGCATAGGTGGCACAGAGGACAAAACAGCAGGGGAGAGGGACACCACCGCATTGGAGGGGCAGGTATTTTTGAGCCAATCCCGCCATAATGTGAATGTGCCAATGACTGCTGGGCTGTGCTGGTCTCTAGGATCCTCTTGCAAGGCTCACTTCAAACTCCCCTGCGCCCACCTGTCATAGGGTCTTATTCTTGTGCACTTTATCTTGGAACCATAACTGCCTACCCCACCCCGCCCCCTCCAGAAGCCGGGCAGAGACAGGCCTTTCCAGCCCCGCCCAGTCCCCACCCGCCCCACCCCTGTGGCCTCAGAATCTCATAACCTATTTGCTTTGTCTCCGGATGATTTCCTTCATGCTCCCAAATGCAAGTTCAGGTGAGCCAAGGGGGCTGCTCCTGTCGGGGTACAGTGCAAAGGATCCTTATAGCTCAGGCTGATGGTGACAGAGGGACAGTGGGCCATGCTGCTAAGCCCTGGTCTGGCTTTGGAAAACCACTTGGGGAGACTTTCGGCCAACACCCATGTCCCACTCTGCCTAGGCCAGAGGAAAGGAGGTCTGACGGGCAGACTGCTTCATGGCTGGGGCGGAACGGAGCCTGGGCCCACAGTCAGGGTGGGGCTGGCCCAGCTGTGTGGGATACGGGCACACCTGCAGTGCTCCTCCAGCCTGCGGTCCCTGCCCGACCCTCCTCTGGGCACTTCTAACATTCCCTCAGGCTCGGGGATGCCCTTCTCCCATTTCCACACCGCAACCTGAGGGTGCAGGGACCAGAAGCCCGAGATATCCAGCTGGTTGCCGAGTCAAGCTGGCCGACAGAGCCCTGTCCATGTCCTGACTGTGAGCAGCCGTGCCCCATCTGGGCCTCTGGCCTGGGAGACGGGTGCAGGTCCTGAGGAGGAGAAAGGCCAGGGGTCAGCTCCAAAGTGGCCTTCCAGCCTTGGGCCGGCCTAAGGCCCCAGCATACATGCCTCGGCCACTCCCAGGGGACTTCGCAGTGTCTTTTTAACCTTCTCAAAAAATTTCTCAGTCTATGTGATTTACGTGATACTAATGAGCTGTGGACAATAAATGATGGATTTAAAGCATTGGGTGTGGCTTTCTGAGTTGCTGGGGGAAGCAGTGGGCGCAGAAACACAGTGAGGGAGGGAAGAGCTGCCCGAGGATTTTGTAGGATGGCCCCGAGGAAGGTACAGACCCAGGTCCCAGTCCAGGCCGGGCCAGCTGGGAGGCCCAGGGGCAAGGGAGAGGAAGGGACGAAGACATGTGACAGCAGAGGGTGAAACTCTGCAGAAAGACCCCTGTGCAGAGCCCTTACTGAGTGCTCGCTAAAGTACCCACCCTGAGGAACTTGAGCATATAGGGAATTTGGGTAGATTCCCATACTGTTTATGTCCATCAGGCTGGGAGGAGGGAGGGGACATTCCTGGACTGCTTGTGGCCAGGAGAGACTTCCTAGGAAGGGAAGCTTTGAGCCGAGTGGAAAGGTGCCTGCTGTCTGCAGCATGTGTGGTGCCAGCTCCGGGAACTCTGCCCCTTCATAACCCCCTTGGGGACTACGGAGAGGAGTGGGGGCAGAGGTTGGAAAGCCGCCATGGTTGGGGTCCAGCAGACCCCAGGTCCAGCCCCAGCTTGGCCCAGCATGACTGTGTGACTCTTGGCCAGTTGGCCAGTCACTTCCTTCCTTCATGCATCTGCTCGGTGGGTCAGATGTTCACTGAGCACCTTCTCCATGAGCGCTTTGCTAACTGAGCCTCGCTGTCCTTATCTGTAAATGCCATGAACAGCATCACTCACTGGACTGCTGTAAGGATGGAGAGACCAGGCAAGGAATGTACCCGGACTCTTCTCTCACTCCTCCCAGGTGTGGTGGGGCTGCCTCCCCTCCTGGACACTGGGCCTCCCTAGGAAGGTGGGAGAAGAGAAAGGGAGGGGTCTGTTCTCAAAGTGATACTTGTGGGTCTTGGGGCTTCTGGTCTGGGAAAATTTCTTTGCTAAGAGCCCCACAGGCCACAGCCCCCATCCGGGCGGAAATCCTTGACTCTCAGGACAGACACAAATCCCGCCTGGGAGCTGTTTGTTGTTTTTAGCTGGTTTGGGGGCTCAGCTCCTGCCCAGCCCAGAGATCATTAACACTTCAGGAATGTGGCCTCCCCTGCCCCCATCCCCACCTGCCTGGCCCATAGGGCCTCCCCCCTCCTACTCAGGCAATGGTTAGAAGAAAGGCAGAATGCTGGGGGATGAAGACAGTGGTGAGTGACTCTTTCCTGATGCCCCAGGGACCTGGCCTCATTTGCCGAATGGAGCCTCCCTTAGTCCCCTAGAGCTGCTGCTGCTCCTGCCATCTCACCCACCCCCTGCCTCTGATTACCTCCCAAAACAGGAATGCCTCAGCCACTTCCCCCAAGGCCTAACCCCCACATGCCCACCCTCCCTGCAGTACCAGGTGGCTCTCAGGGCAGTGGCCAAAGAGTGTTCATTCTCCATCCCTCCAGTCGAGGCTGCTGCCGGCAGCTTGTCTAAGGCCAGAGCCTGCCTCCTTCCCAACAAGGACACCTCTGCCACAGTGAGAATCTGTGGCCCCACCCCACTCCAGTTCCCTGGGCCTTATGGAAAGTGGAAAGAGGGAAAGAGAAGGTGGACAAATGGACAGGTAGACAGCACCAGACCCGGTTTGGAAGATCTCATGCAAATCCTGAGGAAGTGAGGGAAGGAGGCTGCCCCAGGCTACCTGTTGTTGAGTCTCCTCTTCTTCATATGTAAATATAGACGAGGGCCCGACTTACTCTAGAGGTGAAAGGCCAGAAGCTCAGTGTTGTCAGAGAATAGACAGCAAGCACAGGAGAGGCAGTGTGGCCCACTTCCGCAGGGCCAAGGCCGGCTGGGAGCCGCTGGAGGCTATAGGTAGGGGAGCGGGTTCCTCTGGCTACATCGGGAGGGCAGAGTACACCCCAGCGAGACTGCTGGGGAGACCAGGTAAGGGGCAGGGGCAACAGGGAGGACGGGTCCTGGGACGTGGAGGGTATTCGGACAGAGAAGTGAAGAGATTCTGGACCGCTCGGCTCTGAGATTCAATCTGGGGAGGGTGGCAGAGAGGAGTCCGAGGTGATCCCAGGTTCTCGGCTTGGGCAGCTGAGGAGATGGTGGTGCCATTTCCCAGGACTGAAGAGCAGAGAAGGAAGAGCCAACCGGCAGGGAGAGCTGAGCTTGCTGGTGTGTGAGTCCTTAGAGGTTCCTGTGAGACGTGAGGGGACAATTAGGCGGGCTCCTCTAGAGCTCAGGAGGCAGGAAGGGATTGGAAATGTAGATTTGATGCTATCCATTTATAGAGAGCACCTGCAGCTGAAGGAACGGGATGTCACCAGGCGGAGTAGGTGGGGTGAGAAGGGGAAGACCTAGGATGGAGCCCTGAGGGGCCCCCACCTCTGAGGCCTGGGCAGAGACAGGAGGCTCCGAGGAAGCTCAGCCACAGATGGAGGTGTTAGGAGCTCAACGTGTCCTCCCCAAATTCATATGTTGCAGTCCCAATGCTCAGGACTGCCGAATGTGTCTGTACTTGGAGATAGGTCTTCAAAGAGGCAATTAAGTTAAAATGAGGTCGTTAGGGTAGGTTCTAATCCATTATGACTGGTGTCCTCATAAGAATAAGAGATTGGGACACAGACACGCTAGAGGGAGAAGGCCATGAGAACATGAAGTCGCTGTCCCCAAGCCAAGGAGAGAGGCCTCAGAAGAAACCCCTGACCTCAGACGAGTAGGCTCCAGAATTGTGAGAAGATAAAGTTCATTGCCGAAGCCACCCAGTCTGGGTATGTGGTTATGGCAGCCCTAGCACACTGGTCCAAGAGGTGAGAAGAAGACAAGGAGAGCGTAGTATCCCCGAGGACAAGAGATGAGAGTGCTTCACGTAGCAGGAGTTGCCTGTTACTTAACTGGTGCTGAGAGTTGAAGGAAGGCAAAGACCAAGGCGGGTCCCTCTAGGGACGTGGAGAGAATGGCCTCGGTAGAGTGTGGTCAGGGCAACAGCTAGATGTCCACAGGCTGAGGAGGCAGTAGGACTCCCACTGGCTGCCGGCAGAAGTAATTCCTTAATGAAGTTTGGCTGCAAGTTGGTCAGGGAAACAGCAATGGCACGACATGACATGGAACTGAGGGAGGGCTGAGAAGGGAGACTCTTGAGCAAGAGCAAGAAGAGACTGTGATGGAAGGAAAGGGGAAGAACAACCCAGAACTGAGCCCCCTGCAGAATCTGGAGCCCAGGTCGGGGGTGGGGGAATTGAGGGGGGATCCTCTTGGGCAAGAAGGAGAGAAAGGGGCAGGTGGTGGCAGGAGGCAGAGAAGGGGAAGGGCTAGATGCAGGCAGCGTGAAGTTGAGGGTGAAAGTCAAGGCTGAAGCTGCTTCCCCTACCCCCAGCCCCCATCTGCTCTGCACCCCTCTCCACCTGCTCTCTGCCCCTGGAGGCTGCCTCATGTGCACTTGCTCTCAGGCTTCCACCACTGGGAGTCACCAGCAAGATGATGGAGGCCTGGAGGAGAGGATTTATCATGGGCCTCTCTCTACTGAAGGCTGAAGCTCCTGTCTGGGGCCCTCTCCCACCGGCTGTCTTCTCCAGGCTCCGGCAACTGCTCCTGACTCTTGCCTCTTCAAGCCTCAGGGCCATGCGGGCTCCCTCCTCATTGTCATTGGCCCTGGAGTACTGCAGCTTCCCTTGTGTGTTTCCCAAAACATGTTCATTGTTCCTGTACTGAACTCTTCTCGAAGTTCCCTGTGTGAAGGTTCCATCTGACTGTTGCAAAGGTGTCCATCCACTGGGGCGAGGTCTCAGCTGAGGCTGGGACCCCACATGTTGAGGAGCACCATCCCGAACGCTTGCCTGATGTCCTCATGGACTCAACTGCAAGGGCAGGTGGCGCAGCGGGTCCAGCAGGCTTGTGATTTTGCCAGGCAGGTGAAAACAAGGATGAGTGGAACAGGGCATGTTGGAGAGGGAGCAGAGGAGCCGTGGCCAGAAGGGCCCCAAAAGGTCCCACGCTGATGTAGAGGGAAAGGAGAGCAAGTGAGCGGGAAGAGCTTGTGGCCTGACAGCCAAGGACATCTGGGCGTGACTGGGAGAAGGCCCACTTCTGGGCTCTGATAGGCCCTGAGAGGCGTGGGGGGGGCACGGGGGGAGGAGCGGAAGAGAGGCTGGGGTGCTGGGTGGGTTGTCTATGGAGACCTCCAGGTCTAGGGGGCAGGAAGATCTCAAGCTAGTAGCCACGGTCTTTGACAAATGAGGGAGTGTGTCTGGGAGGTGCAGTCCCCCACGGTACACAGGCACAGCCGTACGCATGCACAGCCGTACGCCCACCTACACCCACACAGTCACACGCGCGCACGCCCACAGCCCTCCCAGACACTCCAACACCCTCACATGCACTCACCCTCACACACCCCCCAGACAGCAGATGGGGCGCTCGGGTAATTGGTTAAACCTGTTCCGATGTCTGGCTCCGCCTTGGCAGCGCCCGTCTGACAGGAAAGCTGGCTGGGCCTGCACCGCTCAGCCTGCTGGCCACCCCTCCCTCCCCTCCCCTGCACGGCTGCCCTGGAGCAAGGGCTTCAGGAGAGCCCTGTGGGCCCTGCCGGCTCCCGCCTGGGCAGAGTCCAGTTCACCTGGTGACAGCTCCCCGACCCCCCACGGGAAGCAATTACCGCACCTGTGAGCAATATTGGCGCAAGCCAAGTGCAGAGATGCTGTGAGCATAGGCCATGCTGCTGCGAAGGCCATGGGGACTGGTTCTGGAAAGTTCCATGGGCAAGATGTGTAAAGAGGAGTCCCTGAAGGTGAGGCACGTGGATTAGGCCATGACAGTTAAGAAGGCCCCTGCATTCCCCCTACTTTGGCAGCGTGCCATTTGGTGTCCTATGGGTGCTCGGAATACCTCTGCCCAGGCGAGTCTGCAGGGCCCAGGAGGCCAGCCCAGCAACAGGGATGGCAGACCAGGAGCTCTGGGGGAAGGCCTGGGCGGGCAGCCCCCACATGCTGAGGACACTGGTGGGCCAGGGTCCACTGTCCTTGCCCCAGCAGGGCTCTGCTCTCCAGGTGGGAGGAGCACAGGGGGAGGGAAGGGAGCAGCAGTCCTTGTATCCTTCCCTTCTCGGCTGCATCTGTGTCTCTTCGAGAGAGACTTTGGTTTGTTCCCTGGAGAGGGCCCAAAAACTCCCAAATTAGCAAACCTGGCAAGCCCACAGCTCAGAAAATAGTTCATCCTGATTCCATGTTTTTCAGGCTCACAGAAGCCTTTATTAATGAAGTCACAACACCAATATTTACCGTCTGCGGGGAGAGGCACAACATGGGGGATGGATGGGACTGCAGCAGGGACTCCCCGCCCCCCCTCGCAGGCCTGGCCTAGGAAGATTGGCAGGTTTCCTTGGGTCCTTTCCAGCCCTGTATTTGGATGACAGGGGGTGCTCGGCTGTGATCTTCCGGGACCCCCACCCCCCACCAAATGAGACAGGATCTTGAGAGGAAAGGCTCTCACCCCTCTGCCCCCCACTGGGGCTACAGGACGACTCTTCCTCTCACCCTCACCCTACCTGTGCGAACACGTGAGTCACTGTGCGGTTTGACCTGGACTTATGCAGGTTGGGAGTTTCAAGGTGTGAGGGATGCATTCCTGGTTGGCGGAGGGGGAGGGGCACTGGGATGGGACGAAGCCCTTTGGTTTCTAGCATTGACTGGACACAAGTGAGGTGGGCAGAGAGTAGGGAGAGATGCTGAGAGTCCCCGCAGGACTTGGGTCTATGTTCCCAGCAGAAGGACCTTGTGTGCTTGGATCCCTGCATGTGGCCCAGGCAACAAGGCTGGACCTTTGACATCTTTCCGATGAGTTCAGCACGCTCAAGCACTCGCGGCGTGCTCCCCGGCATTCTAGGTGGGAAGAACAGCATCAGCAAAGGCACAGCACAGGGAAAAGCAGTGGCTCACTCAGGGACAGGGATGGGCAGGACAGAAGCAGAGGGCACTGGGAGCAAGGCAGGAGAGGTCAAGGGTGGGAAAGAAGAGGGCGTAGAGTGAGGGGCTTGGGAGGGGTAACTCCATCCTATTTAGGAGGGCCTCCTTTGACGTGGGCCTCATCCTTGACATTTGCAGAAGCCTCCTTATGTCCCCACTCCCCACAAAGGAGCAGACCCAGGCTGAGCGGGTGGCAGGGGGAACCGGGGTGCTGCACAGGGGTGGGGGTGTTGGGAATCTGGTCTCAACTCAACAGACTAGAGGGGAATGGATGGGACTGGGGAAGAGGAAGGAAGCTTGAGGAAGCGTCCCGGGTTTCCTCTACCTCGGGAAAGAGTATACGTGGCTAATGCTGTGTGCCAAGGTGGGCAGTGGTGGAGAAGAACAGGTGGGGACTGAGTCCAGCTGTGCACCTGCTGGGTGTGAGGTGCTGAGGGACCGAGGTGCAGCAGGCGCGGGCTTGGTGGGTCTGTAGCGCGGGGGCTAAAGACACAGGCCAGGGAGCCAAAGAGTGGGTGTGAACCCTCGGGCAGAGGGCACGATGAGGATGAAGGAGGACAGGGACTGACCCTGGAGTGGACAGAGGGGATGAGGCATAGATAAAACTGAGACAAACTCAGAGGGGCTGGGGGAGACATGTCAGAAATGTACCAAAGTGAAGGCAGAGGGGGCAGGGGAGTGAGGGAGGGCGTGGCCGCAGACCAGGGAGCAGGTGAACACAGACACAGATGGGAGGTGGCTGAGTTCAGCCACAAGGGGGTGGCCAGTGACTGTGGTTGGTGGCTGCCATTAGCATCAGCAGAGTGGTGGAGCAGAGGCCAAAGAGCAGAGGGTTGGGGAGCACGTGGGAGGGAAGAAGCCAAGACAGGTCCGGAACGTCATGAGGGAAAGACTTTTAGGAAGGCAGGAGGCAGGAAACCTTAATACATGACAAGAAAGACAAATGGACAGACTGAAGAGCAGATGAACTAAAGGCCCACTCAGTGGGCCCTGCTCTGTAGCTCTTTCTCTGGCTGGGGAGGCCCTGAGTCCCCGGGGACTGGTTGCAGGCTCAGCCTCAAGCCCTGTCTCTGAAGCTTCAAGCTGCCCAGGGGTTCTCCAAGGACAGATAAGCATCCTGGTGGGGTCAGGACTTAGCCAGCCTTTGGAACTGCCAGCCTTTGTGAATGGTGTCCCCTCGACCCAGCCCCAGTGCTCTCCTTTCCTCTGGTTTCTCCACAACTGGGGGAGCCCCAGAGTCCCTAAGCATAGGGAAGCTCTTCCCCCATCTCCCGTTGAACTACCTGGGCCTGATTCCCACCCCGCAATATGTTTGGAAAGACCTGGGCTTAGCCTCCCTCGAGACACAGGCCGTCCTTCCCTGTGTTTGGCCTCAGTTTCTCCTGCTGCGGAGCTGGAGCTGCAGACCAGGGACCCCCAACAAAGAAGAGGAGTAAATAAATTGCCCTTGCCCTACCCAGTGCCCCACCCCAGGCTCCCAGGCCCTGAACACACTCGCTCTCCCAGCCCCCACTGGCTGCTCGAGCAGGAATCCACCACCCCAGGCTCCCAGGCTCTGGGGCTGGAGCTGGCTGCCCGTGTCATTAAGAGAGAGACTTTTATTATTCCCATAGGGAAGGGAGACACAAGGGGTCACTAAGAACTACAGTGGGTGCCTGGAAAATAAATTAAAACAGGAACGCATCAAAACAAAAAGGAGATAAGAGAAATGGAGAGTGGCTGGGAGGCTGCAGTGACGGCGGCCCACCCAGGCAGGCAGGCTCTCCAAGGAGAAGGCCGAGTGGTCCCAGGCCTCAGCCAGCCCATTTCTTGTCCCTCTGTCAGTGGCGGCCCCAGGCTCCAAGCCCTGCGGGGCAGTGACTCCAGGCCTCCCCGAAGCCTGGCCAGGGAGTGGCCAGAGTCCAGCTTGGGCCCACCCAGGGGCCTGGCCAGCAGCAAGCAGCACTCTGCTCTCATGGGTTGTGGTTGCCCACCCTAGTCATTGGAGGTGACATCGATATCCTCCCCGTTGGCCTGCTTCGTGGCGATGCGCCACCGGTTGATGTGGTGGGAGCCCTTCTTCTTCTGCTCGGACTCCGGCCCTTCCTCCTCCAGCTTCTGCCGTTTGTACTTTGTCCTCCGGTTCTGGAACCACACCTTCACCTGGGCCAGGGAGGGAGGGGGCACAGATGAGAAACACTCAAGAGGCCCCCAAGCAGCCACTGGGGCCTCAGTACTCAGGCTGAGCTGGAGCCAGATGGGGAAACTGAGGCTACAGAGGGTCAGGACTCCCAGGCCAGGTTCCTCTCCTCTGGCCAGCTGCCACCTGATGGGACTGGAGGACTGCTGTTCCACATGCAAATGAGGTGGGGCAGGAGGAGGACACAGAGGGCCAGAGAAAAGGGTGCTTCTCCTGTCCCTCTCAAACAAAGGGTTCCAGAGCTGCTGGGCATCCTGGTTCCCGTGGATACAGCACAGCAAGGGTGAGAAGCTCAGGCTCTGGGAGCCAGCAGATCCGGGTCTCCACTGCTTTCTAGAAAAGAGATAATGATCGCTCCTTCACAGGGCTGATGTGAGCAGAAAATGAGAGAACATGTGACCCATTGCATGAGTTCTGATGAGCTCCCAGAGGACCTAAAGGGGACACCACCTCCTGAGCCGGCCCCATGCTCTTTGCCATACAAAGAATCAGGGTGGACACGACTCCGTAACCAGGAGGTGGTGTCCACCCCGAGAGCAGTGCCTGGGGCAGCCAGACCTCGCCCAGGTCCACAGAACCCACTGCCGGAGGCTCTGACGTCACGCGCTATGTGTCAGTGTCCTTTATCAGGGGACCCTTTCTTAGCAACCTCATGTGAAATTCCCCTCTCCCACCTCAGAGGTGGAGCTGTACAGGCTGGAGCTGGGCAGATGGAGAGTCCCATCCCTCAGGTGCCAGCTCCTCAGGACAGTCTGAAATCCACCAAGAGGCCTCGTTCTCCTTGGACAGACAAGGACGGAAGGAGCAGGTCTGAGGCCCCACCCAAGGACAGTATTCTGCCTTTCAGGGACAGCTCTGGACCTTCTGTCCCCACAGCACTGGCTCCATCCAGATGTGGGAACCGGACATACAAGGAACAGTCTGGAGAAATCCTAGGGGACAGAGCGAGCTCCTCTTTGAACACAGTTGAACACGGTAACAACACTCCCCCCCCCCCACACACACACACGTCTGCATCTGGCAGTGAGAGCCCTGACAAGATGAGGGGTTCTATTCAAACAATAGGGGTCCTATCTCTATTCAAACAGAGATAGGACAATCTTCCTCCATGATGGGGAGGAATGGAGAGGAGGTGCAGGTCCACAATTCTAAGCCCAGCTCCTCCAGAAAGCCTCCCCAGACTTAGTCCCTTTTCTAAGAATCCATCCCTCTCTTCTCCTGCCACAGCATTTGCTCAGTACTCAAGACATAGCTCTTAACGTCCTCCCATGCATGATCTGGGAGGCTCTTCCTGGCTCCCTAAGTGGCCTTAATGCTTGTGGACTGTCACCTCCACCTGACTACATGGTTCCTTACTTGTCCTTTTGGAGTCGGGCCACACCCAAACTACCTTTAGAGCTGGCAGGAGGAGCCTGTGTGCCGATCCTGGGCTAAGTCTCTCATTCATAGGAGAAATGTTTCTTGGGACCCTTGCAGCTTCTTGGGCTCTTGCTCCAGAGGGCCCCTGGAGGAGGTGAGGCAGACAGGGCAGGGTTACAGGCATAGATGGTTTCCTGGAAATTACAGCACATTTGAAAGCAAGTAGGTGGTGCCAACTGCAGCTGTGCAGATGGCACGTGGCAAGGCTGTGGCTGTGGACTGCTAGGGCGCACCTTGTTCTTGGCAGTGGCAATGACGATAAGAGAAGATCCTTAACTCCTGAGCAGGGCTGATGGCAATTCCTTGGAGACTACCCAGTCCAGCCCCTACTCCCAGAAATGAGGGAAAGCACAGGGCTTGCCACAAAGCCAGGCAGTGGCAGCCAGAAGCAGCCCTGGCATCTGGCCCTTACGGGTGGTTTTATGCCAGGACATGCCACCCTCATATGCCCTGTCCAGATACTCCTCTCTGTCCTCTCCATGGAGCCCACTCACCCCAGGGCTCCTCTTCATGGTCCCTCCTTCCTGGGGCTTTTGCTGTGCCTTCTGCCCTGCGCCTTGATTTTAGAGCGCTAGGGTGGAGAAGTGGGTAGTTGGTGCTCAGTGCTCACAGAGCGGCCAGCGGGAGACAGGAAAACTGGCCCAGGAAGAGGGGGGTTGCCAGGCCTCGATGGGCAGAGTAAAGGTAAGGAGGTTCTTCCCTCATTTCCAGGGCAGTATTCAAGCCCATAGCCTGAGTCTCACCTCAGGTAGGAAGGCAGATGCTCTGGGCACGGGGCTCTGGATTCCATGCCCACCTATCTTTGGGCACAGGGCTGCCTGAGCCCTGGGTGGTTCTCGGCACAACCGTTTGGCAGCCAGCCCAGCCCCTGCCCCCAACGCTGGAGCGTGCTGTGACTATGCCAGCCAGTGGGCGGGTGAGCTCACCCTGCCTCCTGTGCATGACTCAGGGCTGGGGCGTTATTCCTGAGGAGCCCAAGCGGGCTGGCCGAGGACGATCACCAAGTGATGGTAGCAACACTAGAGACAGAGTTCCCCTTCCTACTCCTTTCTCCCTCCCACACATACTCCCAAATCTCCAAAGGAGATTGACAATCACATTGGCCTCTAGTAGGATGGACCTAGCATGCTGCCCTCATCCAACAACACGGGCCCAAAGGAGGAAAGTTGTGATTGTGGGCCGCGCGCGGTGGCTCATGCCTGCAATCTTAGCACTCTGGGAGGCCGAGGCGGGCGGGTTGCTCGAGGTCAGGAGTTCGAAACCAGCCTGAGCAAAAGTGAGACCCGCGTCTCTACTATAAACAGAAAGAAATTAATTGGCCAACTAATATATATATATAGAAAAAATTAGCCGGGCATGGTGGCGCATGCCTGTAGTCCCAGCTACTCAGGAGGCTGAGGCAGGAGTATCGCTTGAGCTCAGGAGTTTGAGGTTGCTGTGAGCTAGGCTGATGCCACAGCACTCACTCTAGCCTGGGCAACAAAGCCAGACTCTGTCTCAAAAAAAAAAAAAAAAAGTTGTGGCGGGCGCGGTGGCTCAAGCCTGTAATCCTAGCTCTCTGGGAGGCCGAGATGGGCGGATCGTTTGAGTTCAGGAGTTCGAGACCAGCCTGAGCAAGAGTGAGACCCCCATCTCTACTATAAATAGAAAGAAATTAATTGGCCAACTAATATACATAGAAAAAATTAGCCGGGCACAGTGGCACATGCCTGTAGTCCCAGCTACTTGGGAGGCTGAGGCAGCAGGATTGCTTGAGCCCAGGAGTTTGAAGTTGCTGTGAGCTAGGCTGACGCCACGGCACTCACTCTAGCCTGGGCAATAAAGTGAGACTCTGTCTCAAAAAAAAAAAAAAAAGTTGTGATTGTGAACTTCAAGGACAGGGTATGTTTTCAGGCCAAGGGCAGCTTCCTGGAACACCCAAGTGAAAAGTGATTCTGAATATTTTTGCCATGAAAAATACTGAGGTCAAGGAGGCAGCTCTCTAGAAACAGGGATGTAAACCCTCTCGCTAGGCAGCCTGGCTATCTTCCGGAGAACAGCCTTGGGCTGAGTGTCCAGATGCTGTTTACAAAGACTGTAATAACGGGGATGCTTATGACTTCATAATATTAGCGAAAAAGCCAGGACGCATAGTGTTGGCACAGTGTGATCACAACCACAGAAAAACAAAATCTATGCACAGGGAAAAAAGACTAGAAGGAAATGTACCCAAAGTATGGGTAACTTTTCTTTAATATATTACTGATAATGATAGTTTTTTTGACTTGGAAAGAGAAAAGGAACTGGACTCTGAGTGTAGGAGGAGACAAGAGACAATCCATGACCTCCCTAACCCAGCCAGGCAACTCTGGGGTCATCCCAGAGCCTCTTCCCTAGATGACAGAGGACCTAGAAAGGAACCAGGTCACGTGGTGTGACTTGGGAGCCAGCTGTAGGAGGCTGTAGCTACTCTGCACATGCCTCCCCACCCCCAACACACTACTCACCTCTCTCTAAGCCTCAAAGGCACAAATGAGGTGTTGGCTGGAGGACCCCCTCACCCAACTCTGACCCTTTTGGGTGTGGCAGAGGTCCCTTATGTTCTCCCAAGTCCTTACATCACTGAATGTCCCTCAGTTTCTCAGAGAAGCCAAATCCTTCCAAGGCTCTCCACTCTCCTGAGCCCCCCAACCTGGAATACTCTCCATAGCTTTCAAGACCCTGCTTAGATGGCCCCAGATGGGACCTTTCCCATCGCTTGTCTCAGCACAGTGACCCCAGATGTGCACTGACTTATTTGCTCACATCTGCCCCCTCTCCAGACTGTGATGCTCTGGAGAACCAAAGTGGTGTGTTATTTGGTTTTGGAGTCCCAGCGCACAGCCCAGAGGACATGTTCCACGTACAGTCATCCAGCCGAGCAGAGGTGATGTGCTAGTGAATGAAGGCATGCATGTATTAATGCAAGAATGAATGGATAAATGAACTAACAAACAAGCAAACTACAATTCCGGCCAATATTTCAGAGCGAATCATACTGCGCTTTTGAATAATCTATTTTGAATGAACGAGGTCTAGATTCCTTCTTTTTCACCACTCTCCAAGTGCAGTTCAGCGAAAATGGAAAGGTCTGGCTCCAGCACCCTGCAGACTTTCAAGTCAATATCTGTCCTGTCCTCAAAAAGTTCAAATATCCCTATCAAAGTCTGGTAACTCTGACATAAGAAGTTCCTCCTTATGTCCTGCTGTTATCTCTTCTGCTTTAATTTACGTGTATCCTCCTATTCTGTCATTCCCTGACATAGACAAAGTCCTTAGAATAGACAGTAGAATAGAGACATCAATCAAGTCGTCCCTCAGCCTACTCTCCTCCCAGCCTTCTCCCCTGGGGATCCATTTCTATCGTTTCATCATGTGAGCTCTTCCCACTCCCAAGGTCAAGCCCAATGCCATGCTCAGCTCAACTCTTGCTCCAGCAAGCTGAGGTCACCTCCAGCTCCCCACCAACCATGGCCCTAACTCTTCCTAAGCCATCAGCTCATCTTGGACCCTAACCCTCACTCTCAGGGAGATATCACAAAATTCACCTGCCCCCCACCCCAGGACCATACTCCTGTCCCAGCTTCCCATAGAACCACTCCAATACCCCTCATCTCCTCCTCACCCCACCAGACAGGACTCCTGGGACATCAGAAATGCAGAAGTTCTTGGAGCCAAGTTGAGACTTAGAGAAGGGTGAGCAAGTAACAAAGATCCCTTGATTTTGCCCTAAAATTCTAGTCACTTGGATATCTCCTCTCATTCATCCCTCTAAGGGCAGAACATTCCAGAGTGAGAAGAGACCCCCCCCCCAGAAGCCTCCTTTCCATACCTCTGAGGAGAAAAAAACCCATGGATGGGTGACCATACACTCTTGCCTCCCAAGACCTCCCTCCCTGCTCTCAGGCTGCAAACTTGTGGCTGGACTTGACAGCTCCTGCTCTGTCTTAATCTGCCTACCTCAAACCCTCTCCTCCTTCCCTCCAACCTAGAATCCTAGGCATCCCTCTGAACCATCCAGATCTGAGGTCTCCTGGGAGCCCTCTGCCCAAGCAGCCCACCTCAGCCCACAGCAGTGACCTAAAGGGGACTCCAGTCACTTATCTTGTGCATGTCCTGCAAGTGCGCAAGCTTTGCATTTAGCCTTCACCACTAAATGAGGAATCTCCAAAGGGCAAGGACCACATTTCTGTGCCCTTTTGCCTTACAGCTCAGCTAGCCTCAAGGCCAGGCAAGGTCAAGAAGCACCTTCTGATCTGTTCTGAGCAGGAGGAGCAGCTGGAAACGCTGACCAATTGATCAGCCTGAAGCAACCATATGATTTCTCTCACCACCACGCCCCCCCAGAAACCAATGCCCCACCACACACATAAACACACACACAGAGAAGTATGCAAGCTGAACTCCATCCATGTCATGCGACTGCTTAATGGCATCTAACATGTGCCTATGATATCACCTGACCTTTGAGCATCAACCACACTAAGCCCATATGTGCCCAACATAGTGGGCACACACATGTTACACATACCCATTATATATATTCATTGCACTTGAAGCTCGGATCTGAGCCAGGCCCAGATCTAGCCAACCAGCCACCAGGACTGAAGCTTAGACAGGTGCCTTCCTGGTCAAACTCCAAGGCTGTACCATACCAGTGAGGAACAAATACTTAGAACCGCAAGGGAGAACCCAGGGTCCCTCCCTCCACCTCCTAGAGTGACCCACTGGCCATCCCAGCACAAATACCCCACTCCCTACTAAACATACAGCCCTAGGCCAACAAAGTAGCTCAGGTTGCACACCTCCCAGCACCTCATGCTGAAGCTTAAGGAGTACAGAGACCCCTCAGCTCTGGATCAAGAGCTCACCCATGCACTGATCTGCTTAACCCTCCCTGAAATTTTATCTGTATGCAAACTGGTGTTTGCATCATCTGAATCAATAATCAGCTGTGAAAGTGCAAGGATAAGATAGAAGGAGAGGGACAAGGAGAGAGCAGTGAAAGCAGAGAGCAAGGGGGGTGACTGATAACATTAACATTTGTATGGGTGGAATCAACAGAAATTTGCCCATTCATTCAGTACATGTTTACTGAGCATCTACTTCATTCTGGGCACTGAGGTGGGCCCTGGGAGAAATAGACAGGCATGGCCTCTGCCTTCCAGAGCTAAGATGCTCAGGCCTGTTATTCACCAGAATTGCCCAGAGAGCTGTTCTTCAAAACTCTTTTCTGGACCCCATCTTGTACTTCCTAAGAGAATCTCCTGGGGAAATCAAGGAATCTGTATATGAAGATCTCCCTGAGAGATGGGTGCAGCTTGTCTATCAATTGATGTCTGGACATGGCAGATGATTAAACAAGTAATAACAGTAAAGTTCAATGTATCTTGTGATAGGTAGGAGATATACTATGAGCTCAGAGAGCATGAAGGATGGATTATACAGAAACACAGAGAAGTAGAATGAGCCACAGAAACTCAGGACTAGAAAGAACCCTGGAATTCATGTCTGATCTCACAGATACAGTAACTGATGCCCAGAGAGAAAACAAAGCCACAGCCAATAAGATAACAGATAACCATTAGCAAACATATGAATATACTATCTGTCGGTTGCTAAATAGGTCTATAAAGGTGGAAGTTTGAGATGAATGGTGGACACACAGAAGATAAATAGATGATAAAGAGTTAATCAACAAATGGGTAAATAGGAGTTACTGTTAAGAAGAAGAACATATAATTAATAGAAAATAGGCACTATAAATTAACCAGTTTGGGGGAGGCAGTTTCATGAGAGCAGACAGAAGTAAAGCTAGCTATAAAACAGCTATCTGTGAGGGACACATTAGAGAGCTCTGAGAGACAAATGTAGATACCCACAGTAGAAATATTAATACATGCTATGGGGCTAATGGGTATAATTGATGCTTGACAAATAGCTGACAGCTGGATATGACAGGTAAGCTTGCCTGGTAAATACTGAGAAGTAGATATTTAGTTAATTATATGGGTGCAAGTGATAAGTTATGAGGGCAACAGAAAGACAAATTTGATGATGGAAACCGGGTGTGGCAGAAAGAACACTGGACTAAGAGGACACCCAGGTTGGGATCTTATTATACCACTAACTTAATGTATTGCTTTAAACAAAGGGAACAAAGGGACTGGGCATGGGAATTAATATTATTTGAGTTCATATTAAGTGCCTTCTAATTTGTAAACAACCTATTTTCTGGATGAGGAAACCAGAGCTCAGAAAGGTTGAGTAACTTGCCAGGGTCACACAGTCAGCGGGGAGGCAGGTATTTGAAATCACATTTGCCTGACTTAGTAGCTCTCTTCCTGCCTGGAAAGATAGTCGCCACTGGAGGTTCTTCAGACTCAAACCTCCCTTAGTTCTTTTTGCCGTCATGTTCCATATGCAAAAAGCAGCTCATTTACAGACGGAACAAGATTAGCTCTGAGTTTTCATAGTTAATGAAACTGGATACATTACATTATTCTATGTGGTTTTGCTTTAAATATGTTTGAAACATCTCGTAATAAAAATGAAAGAAACAATCAGTCCGTTTACTAACTGGCATTGTTAGGAGCAAATATTGACAGGCAGCTACATTCAGTTAGAAAGAAAGTTAATTAAAAATGCTCTCGCTGAGCTAAAAAATGGAAAGTTTAAAAACAATGACATTATTTCAACAAGTGTTAATCTGTGGGTGGTGGGATTATAAACCGTTTTTGTTTTCTTACACTTCTGAAATTGAAATTTAATAAATATTACTTTTTAAATGAAGTTAATTATAAACACCATTCTTAAATTGACACCTTGTTTTAAACAATAATTTTAAAACAGTTTGCCAGGAGGGAAAAGGGGTGTTATTTTACTAATTTATTTTTTTAACGTATCTTTCTTTAAAACGTTTTTAAAATTAGCTCCGTTGTTTTGCAAGCTTTTTTCTCTGCAGCTAGAACAGCCCAGCTAGCAAATCTGAAGACGCAGGGGTCCTGCCGCACAGCCAGGAGCAATGCGTTGATTGTGAAGTGGGCATCTGACAGATATGACTACCATAGATGACAAAATGCGACAGGAGGAGAGAGCGAGGTGGGCCACAGGGAGCTGAGGATGCAGTTGGGGTCTGGCCCCCTTCCTACCTCGCTGCTAATGGGAGGCCCAGGCCGCCCCCCAAGCCGGGCACCTTCTCACGGCCTGGGACTGGTGAGAGGGGACGGTGGTACAGCAGGGGCGAGACCAGGAGGGAAGGGGAGCGGAAGGTGAAATGTCAGCCGGATGGGAGCTACTGGGCGGTGTAAATCCGCGAGCTGGCGGAACGCAAGGCCCATCCAGACGCTGAAATCCGCCTCCAGGGCAGCAGCTGGGCGGAGGGTCGCTCAGCCACTCCAACACGCCGCTGGCCCCGCTGGACCAAAAGCTTAGGCAGCGCTTCCGGGAAGCATTTATTTAAGGCAAAGTCTTTACTTACAATGAACCAAAATCTGCCTCCCTATAACTTTCATCTAAATCTTTAAAAATTGTTTTCTTAAATTAATTATCAATTACGAAAATACTACATGGTAATTATAATTTCACGCGGTTCAAACTCCACCATTGTGATGTATTGCATCCCCACTCCACAGCCCTTCCAGTGACTGAGAGCAGCCCCTGGTGCCCAGAACCCACTTTCCCACCATGCCCAGGCCCCTCGGGTGCTCCGCGCGCACGCACCGTGGATTCCCGAGCGCCTCCAGTCCGAAGGCGCCAGGATGGGTGCCACCCTCAGACCCCAAGCAGGGGCTGGCCCTTCCCTGGCTAGGCCCCTCTGCTTCTGACGTTGATAGCCCGAGGACACCTGGGCTTTCTCCCCCCACGACAAAGGCGGACACAGGCTGGAGGGCAGCCGAGGCCTCTGCCCGCTCTGCCCAGGAACAGCTGCGATGACAGTGCGGGGAAGGCCATGTCACCCGACAGGACTGGGCGCGCCGCAGCACGGTGGCGGGGAGGGCTGCAGGAATCCCAGGGCTGAGACCGGCTCCAGCGGACAGGGCGAGGAGGCCAGCTGCCTCCAGGTAAGCTCGTCCCCTCCTGAGGGGATTCGGGACAGAGTTTGTATTTACTCTGCCTCCTGCTGGGTCCTTAGTGGCTTGACAAAAGTCCCGCAGCCTCGGCGGGCTAAACACCACGGGAGGGAAGGGGCTCTAACTACCGGCTTCGCGGCGCCGGCGGGAAGTTGGGAACTCCCGGAACCTGGCGGGAGAGAACTCGGGGCTGGGCTGGGGGCAGGCTCGGGGCCGCCCCCGCACGCGTCCGCCCTCTCCTCCGCGCGGGCTCGGGGTGATTATTACCTGCGTCTCGGAGAGGCTGAGGCTGCCGGCCAGCTGCTTCCGCTCGGCGCCCACCACGTAGTGGTTCTTCTCAAAGGCGCGCTCCAGCCGCAGCAGCTGCGAGGGCGAGAAGGCCGTGCGGATCCGCTTGGGCTTGCGAGCGAAGGGGCCGTGCAGAAGCAGCCCGTCCTGGGGCACGTCGCTCGCTGCGGCCCCGCCACCGATGGCAACACACGCAGGTACAGACAGAGAGAAGGGGCGCAGTGAGCTGCGGCCCAGCCAAGGCTGGCCTCCTGCCCTACTCCTGCACGCCCTGCACTCTGTCACCCTCTCCATTCCTTGACACCCTCCACACTTCTCCCCTTGCCCTTTTGCCACCCGTTCCCTAAGTCCACCCTGCTCCCCAGCACCTCCCCACACTCTGAGAGCTGCCCCGCTGGGAATCACAGCGCCAGCGCCGCCGAGGATCACTCTGTTGGGCCCAGAGGTGGGCCCGGGCCTGGTGAGGAGCCAACCAGCCCGAAATCAACACTGCCAGAAGCCTCTGAAGAGGCCAAGGTGTGGCAAAAGTCCCTTGGCTCCCTTAATCCCCATATCCCAGAGGCAATGCCCCCACCACAGGCCCCAGATCAGCTTTTAACTAACAGGTTGGAAGCATCTCCTTCAAGGAGGACTGAAAGTAGAGGCAAAGCTGAGTGTCAGGAAGGTGGCAAGGGGAGCAGTAGTGCTGCAAGGCACAGCCTTACCAAACTCAGATTCAGGAACTGGAAGGTTCCCCAGGAGCAATCCCTTCACACCTGCTTAAACCAGTCTTGCATCTAAATGATTAGAGTAGTAACCCATTGAAAACTCCTGCCAACAGGCCCAGCTCTACCTTGCAAGAGGTAAAAATAGGCCAGTAGCTAGGTCAATAGTCCAGGTAGCAGCCTGAGGTCTAAAGTCAGGCTACATCTTCCCCCTTCCCCACCTCTTTCTCCCCAGGCCTTGGCTGTCTGGAGGCCCAACTGCTTGGGTACCCCCACCACCACCTGCAGGTGACTCTAACTGCTCTCTCTAGTGGGAAAAGGCCCTGTTTCATCCCTGAATAGTTCCGTGCTAAAGAAATATGTGTATAAATATCTAGATGTCGTCTATCTCTCTAATATATAGAGATATACTGGTTTCTGCATGGACATGTGTAAATATATCTTCCAGCCTCCCTACTGTCTTTTCCTCCCATCTACTATACAGAATTTTCAGAGTGTGACTGTCTCTTAGTGAATGATGGCCATGATGCGGACTCAGCTACCACATGCAGGAGTAGGGGCTAACACCAGACTGGATGAGGCTGGGCGAGAGGGGGTGGGTAAAGAACTACAAAACACAAAACAAGCTTCTACCCACAACCCTAGTCTCAAAGAACCCCCTCCCCCCCCAACTAGGCCCTCACGCAATCTCTGGTTTAGTTGCACATGCTAAAACTCGAAACAGGCCCTGACAACATCACCCATGGATTCTCATGCAAGGGCACATAACAGTCCCCCTGACCACCAACAACACAGAGCCTTAGATGGAATGTTTTGACAGAATTAACTGTTGAGATTGACTGATCCAATTAATTCTTTCAGAGATGGTCACTGGTTTGACTCAATTTCTGACCTGATGTTTTGCTCTTAAGACAATCATCTGGATAATTCAGTTGAGATCTCCCATCTCTGAAAACATCTATTAAATGGAGCAAAAGCACACAACTGAGATGCTGTTGCTTAAGCTCTAAGATACTTAAGCTCTGTTCTTGTCCCTTTACTTGTGGAAACTGCTTGACTGTACTTGCTCCAAGTCTCTGGGCTTTGAATACCTACACGGGCCAACTTTATTGATGGTTTTCTGAGGAACAGGGTTCCCTAGGATTGAGGGGCTAAAGCCTGGTTGGAGACAAGTCACTAACCTCCAGTCACCTCATCCATTTCAAGTGGCTGGATCTGTGCTTCCAAAAAAGGGATCACATCACAGGGAGATGGAGGAGGGACAGCCTGCCCACTTGGTCATTCAAGGTGGGGGAAGGCCCAGGGCCCTCAGGTTTGACTGAAGGAAAAGAAGTTTAACTCGGTGTGGTAGAAAGGATAGATTTTCAGGGGAGGTGGTCTGGCACAGAGGGGTAAATGGCAGATAAATGAAGAGCCTGCTCCAGGGGGGAACAGGAGGAATGAAGTCTTTGGGGTAGGGGCCAGTGTAGTAGGCCAGGGAAAGGTGGGTGGAAAGCAAATGCTTATTGATGGTGTTAAAATAAATTGCTTCAAAAACAACATCATCATTTGGAGCCTGGGTGAAGTCCCAACAGTGGTTTCCTCTGGACAAATGAACCGGAGGGATAGAGAAAGCTAATCCATCCTAGCATTCCCAGGGTTTGGCCTCAGCTGCCCACCTGCCTGGCCCAGCCTGGTCAAAACTGTGGTTGCAGTGTGGAAAGGCCCCATAGGTGTGTGTGAATGGGATGCAGAGCGGTGAAGGCAGCGTGTGGCTGAGAAAGCAGAATTGCAGTCCACCCCAGTGTGTGAGACTTGGTGGCTGTTTTGTGATTCTGTGGTATGTGTCAGTCACCTGTGTGGTGGAATGTTGTTTGTCTTTATAAACCCAGAGTAGAGATGAAAGCAACAAGCTTCTCTTCTGACATACATGCTCCTCAAGTCTGGATATTTTAGGAGAATGCTAGGTTGCTTGGGGTCTACCCCACTGAGAAATTGGCTCCAGTCCATTGTAATGTCCTGTTATGGTGGACAGTATGGATCCCACATTTTGTGTCCACATGCATGTGCAAAAACATAGCGGTTTTCTAGACCAATCTCAAAGAAACGAGGCTGGAAAATTATTCAAGATGCTGATAAGTTACTTGATTCCAAAAGAATCAGGACTTTTCCCTGTAAGAAAGAGGATGTTTAGTACAAAACCAACCGTCCTGAGAAATAGAACAATTGCTACATGTCTCTGTAAGGACAGGAGTGATACTTTAGGTGCCTGTGTACCTGGACCCCTCTCACCGGTGGGGAGGGGGCCTGAACCACCTCTACTGGGGGTTCAGTTTCCCTTGACTGGACCACAAGACAGAACAAACTTGGGGCTGGGGTCCCGACTGTTTGGACACAGTAATTCGGCACTGTGAGAACAGGCTGTCACTTTCTGATTAGGACAGGTGGAAAAGTGGAAAGGGACTGGCATAGCCTTCTCTGGAGCTAGGAACTGAACATTCCCCCTCCTCTTGGCCTTCCCACCCCTACGCTATTTCTACAGCCTCTCTCAGCAGGCCCCTTCAAAGCAGTGTCTGGGAAATAGCACTAGAGACTCCCAGGAATGAGGCGGCTGGAGGTGGGGGCTGGGGATCCGAAGCACCCTGGGATCGAGCTGCAGTCCCCGGTGGAGAGGCCGAGACCGACCCGAGGATCGGCCATCCGGCCGGGCGGAGGGGCCCGGGGCTAGGACGGGGAGAAGTGGGCCAGGCTGCAGAGATAACCTCAACCCCGCTTCTCTTGCCAGGAACAAAGGCGCCCTTTGAAGCACCTGCCCATTATCGTCGCGGGTCTGGGAGGGCTAAGTCTCCACAGCCCTCTCCAGGCATTGCTCTCAGGCCCAGAAAGTTCCGGATCTCCAGAAAATAGCACCGAATGGGGCCAACTCTCGGTCTTCGCCGGCTTCTTCTCTTCAGACCTCCAGAGCGTTGGGAGCTTCGAGGTCCCGACCATTCCGCGTTCGCTTTTCCTCTGCCACAGCCCGGCTTAGCGGAGAAGCTGCTTCCCCGCGCGCCGGGACCGCGCCACCCAAGAGTGCTGCGCACAGAGCGCAGACATGTTTCTTTTCGTTCGTGTAGGGTTTCGTTTGTTGCATTAAAACCGGGCTGAAATGAGCATCGCAGAGACCCGGTTCTCTAGAAAACGCGGCGCCGGAGGGTCCGGGACGGCTCGGCTCCTAGACCCGAGCCTCGGCCGAGAGCGGAGGGCGCAGAGCCGCTTGGGCACGCATCGGTCTTCCGCGGCGATGATGGGCCCCAAAGCCACAGCGTCTCAGGGTTCAGAAAAGTCCTTCAGTGCCCAGTGGATTTCTGGGACCGAAAATGCGGGCACACTTGGCTCCATCTGTGGGTCCAGATTCGGTTCTTGAGAGAAAAATCCAACCGTTTGTGCAACTCGATAACGTACCCGCTGGAACTGATGGCTCCGAGATCGGCGACAATTTCCGAAAGGGTTTTGCGGAAGATTTATCCGGCCTCTCCTGGTTGAGAAAGCTCAGAGTCTGAGCTGGATGTCTCTAGAGGCTCCTGCGGCCCTCGGTGCCCCAGAGGCGTGGACCACGGCGCGGAGGGCTTGGGGCATTGGATCCCAAGCCTAGGGCACGGCTCGGGAGGCCACCTTCGGACCATCCGAGCCGCTAGAGGCCAAAGGACTTAGAATCCCTCTCCTCTGAGGCCTGTTCTCCACCAGCTTCCAATCCGCCCGCCCCTCGGCAGCCGGGGCCCGTGGGCTCACAACCGCCACAACTCCAACTTGGCCCATGGGCGCCAGGTTGTGAGAGCCAGGCTGAGGATTGAGCCCACAAACGACAGGGGTAGTTTGCTCAATTTAAAATAAAACCTCATTTTATCAGTAAACATTGATTTTAAATGACTGGAACTCTTGCCAAAGCGACTGACATCGTAGGCATTTTTTTTTCCGGATTTGGATTTGGGCAAATCTTTGAAATCCCTGAAGAAGACAAGTCTACCTACACAAATTCTTGTTCAAGTAATTACCTTCTCTGGTTTTGTGGGATCTGCCAGGTCAGTATCCATATTGGCCAGGTGGGACTGAGAAAATGGTATGACAAATCGGGATCCGGGAAAGTGGCATTCTGTGACAGCCAGCAACTCTAGCCAAAGCCTCAAGAGATCATTTTTAAAATTATGTAAATAATTGTACCAAACAGCTAATTGACTGTGCGGACGTAGCTTACTGTCACATTAGTTCCAGGAGCTGAAGCTCCAGCCATGTCCTTTTCATTTGTTTCTCTAAAAGCCGCGTTACCTAGCACTGAGCCGCGGAACCTCACGAGGTTGAGGGCCAGTCTACACTAACAAAATAAAACTGTAAACTAACTGTACAAATCAAGGCCACTCTTCAAAATGAATAGAAGAAAGACAAACTCTAATAAATTTCAAGGAAGAAAACGAACTCCAACAAATGCAACTCTCTTTTCTTCGGGAAAGTCAGATAATTGATATGGGGTGTGTGTGTGTGTGCGCGCGCGCGCGCGTGTGTGTGTGCGCGCGCATAAGGCCAGTGGGGGATCATCATTAGCAAACCGGTTGCAAACTAGGGAGCTAGGACTGGCTACCTACGACCTTAAAAGCCCTCTGCCCCCGCCTCCCGCCCGGGAAGACTGTGGTGTCGGTCACCCAGTAGCCGGCTGGGGTCCGGGTGGCGGCGGCGGGCAACAGAGGAAGCCAGTTTGCTTATTGCAAACCTTCCCCCTCTTGGGTCGGAGAGACACGTGCGACTCGGAGAAGTCCGACCAAGGTTGCAGAGAAACATCCCAAGACAGCGGAGCACTCCACACTGAACATTAATTCTTCGGTTCACCCTCCCTGCTGCCCCTGCTTCTCACAGAGCCAAGGCACGCGGATGGACTTTCCCCTGCCCGGGCGCGCCAGTGAGGGCTGATCCCTGGGAGACGGTGGTGGACTTGCGAGCGAAGTATGGTGTCGGGTCAAGCCGGGACGAAGGGAGAGCGGCGGGAGCTGCACTCTCTGAGCCGAGACAAGCTCAGCCGGGAGACAGAATAAGGCAGGCCGAGGGGAGGGCTAAGGAGAGGCTCCAAGGATGCGCCTGGGCTGGCCGTCTGGACAGGCATCGTTTCTACGAAAGCCCGGAGGTCCCAACCTGGCTCCCCAGAAGGGAGACCTACTCGGCAGTGGCGCGGGTGGATCCCTCATGGCTCTTCCCGGCTTAGGAATCGACCCGCAGCCTTCTAGGCAACAACTTCTGAACAGCCCTGCGCGCCCCCGAGCCTCCCCGACATCGCCACAGCGCGGGCGCCGGCCGGCCGCCCGCCTCGGCGGGCACAACGCGGGCACTCACCCTGGAAGCGGTGGCCGAAGAAGCGGTTCCGCAGGACCCAGGGGTAGAAGTGGAGAGGGTCCCGGTGCTGGGCGCCGAAGAAGGAGTGCGGGGGCTGCAGCGGGGAGGCGCCCAGCTGGTGCGCTGGGTGCATGGTCAGCGCGGGGTGGTTCATGGCCTCAGGGAACACGAGCTCTGGCCCACCGTACAACGAGCGGCCGGCGCCCGCGGCGGCTGCGGCAGGGAAGCCACTCACGAAGGCCGCCTCGGCCGCGCTGGGGTGAGGGTAGTTGAGCGCTGTGGGCCGGAGCGGTTCCTCGGAGGCGGCCGCCGCCAGGGGATGGGAGCCCGCGCCCCCGCCGCCAGTGCCCCCGCCGGTGCCACCGTCCTTGGCTACCAAGGACTCTATGGTAAAGCCGCGCTTGGCCGCGGGCTGGAACATGGTTGCAGCCGCCGGAGCTGTCTGAGGCAGCCGCGCTCTGGGGAGCGCTCCGCGTCCTGGCGCCGCCGCCGCCGTGCGGGGTGTGCACCCAGCCAGGCACATGCACACACACCCGCACCCCTCACCTCCCCCGCCCGCCCGCTCGCTCTCGGCCCCCGCGGGCGAGCCAGTCGCCGAGCGGCGAGGGGTGTGTGAGCGAGCGAGCGCGGAGTCGGGCCACAGCGCACAGCCAGGCGCGTTGGCTGCTGCGGCGGAGCGGGCAGCTCCCGGCGCCGGCACAGGCGAGGGCTCCGTGCGATGCTCTGTGCTGCCTCCACGGCCGGAGGGCTGAGCCGTTTCCACCCTTCCGAGTCCCGCCGGGACCGACCCCAGCCCGGGATATTCCCAGCACTGCCCTGCAGGGCCTCGGCCGCCGAGCGCTGCGAGGCGCGAGTTAGCCGGCACCTGCCCCGCGCTCGCCCATTGGCCGCCGCTCACCTGCCCCAAGGTGGGGGGCGGGGCGGGGCGGGGCGAGGGACTGCGGGTGGGGATGGAGCCCGCAGTCGGAGGCAAAAGCAGGACTGGAACCTTTTCCAGGCGATCTAGGCCTCTTTCCCCTCGCCACTGGCTTCTCCCCGCAACTCTGCCCTTTAGCTGAGTCTGGTGGCCGCCGCAGCCGTCTCAATCCACGCGGGAGCTGAAGAAGACGTCCGAAGGGCCTGGGGCTTTGGGACAAACTCCACCCCCCCTCCCGGTGTGTAACTCAGTAGAACTCTCTCCCATTTGTCCCAGGATGTCGTTTCTGTTCTTAGAGAACTTGGATCCGAGCAGAGGGTGGGTATTCGGGCTCCAATAAATAGGTTCTACCGAAAACCAGCTCCCTACTCGCCTGGCCTCTGGCACCCTCCCACTCACCCACCATCGATCGGTCTCCCAAGCCGCGGTCTGATAGTGCGGCCTTGTTCCTGAGCTTTCGGGTTTTCTGGATGTCACGGGGGACAGCTCCGGAAAGGGAACACTTTTTATTTTCACAAGGGAACAGGAGGGACGCAGCGCGGGAGACGCCTCCGGAGCAGCCACCCCAAGCCCTCAGGCCGCAGTCTTGGGGCTCGCAAGAGCTCCTTTGCGCAGCCACGGAGCGGCGGCCGGCTCGGATTAGAACGGCGGGCCTCAGCGCAGAGCTGTCTACCGTCCTCGCCTGCTCTGGTCGCAGGGCCCGAGTGTCCGCAGGCCGGGCCGGGCCGGGCCGGGCCAGGGCCTCGAAGACACTGTGTCTTAAATTGCTGCTGGCCAAGCAGCCCGGGCTCGTCCCCGAGCGGACACTCCGCCAGCCGTCCTGGAAACGCAGCGGCAGCCTGACCTCCCTCGACCTTCGCCTTCCACCCGCAAAGCAGCGGACCACTTGGCTCCAGCCACTTTCCATTTCGAGCACTAATTCCCGGGGGTGAGAGGGCGGGCGGCATTGAGAACCAGCACTCAGCAAACTTTCCACACGGACTTTCCAGGCCGCAGGAAACACCTCGCGGAGGCTCAGGAGGGCGCTGGGCGGCGGTGGGGAGGCTGAGACCTGGACCTAGACCTGGCCAGCGCCCCGCGGGGAGGAGACCGCAGAGAGTTCCGCTTCCTCGCCGCTGCCCGGGTCAATCCTAGTGGCTGGAGCGCGACCCAGGCGCGCAGATCCGGCTGGGCCTCCGGAGCCCTGAGCCCAAGAGGTCTGCGCGCCGCGCAGCTCTGCGGGGACTCCAGGCCAGGTCTTGGCAGTGGCACGCCTGAGCGCCGGCGGCCGTGGTCCGGGAGAGCGCTCCGGGAGCTCTTGCCGCCACAAAGCGGGTTAAAGTCTATTTTCCACTCCACTGCTCTGAAAAGCCCCCTCGCGCCGAAGCCGTTCCGGCCCCCTTGGGCTAGGTGGGGAGGGGGTGGCGAGAGGAGGGGAGGCGAGGCGACCGCACCCAGCAGCCCTTCGCGTCCTGGGAAACCCAGGGCCTGGCACTGCGGAGGCGTCCCAGAAACACCTTCTGAAGAAATTTGTTATGGAATCCGTGACGAGCGCCTGTGCCCTTTTCGCTGGCTCTCTGGATCTTTCCGGCTGTCGGTGATGATCTCGTCCTCTCTCCGGTTTCTGCCTCAGGGTCTCTGTTTTTCCCCTCTCCTGCCTCCCTGCTCTCCTCCCGACTTTTCCTCCCCTTCTTTCTTCTTTCTCCTTTTTCCTACCCTGTCTTGGAAAGGGGAAGCGCCAACAAGTTGGGGACAAGGACCCGACCAGGCCACATCACTAAGGGGGCGGGTGGTGCGAAGCTGGGCAGAGGCACCGAACGAGGAGATTTTCGTTCCTTACTGAAGGAAATAACGGGATTTTGTTGGAGCAAGTTACCCGCAGGGACGCGGGTTCAGTTGGATAAACATTGCCTGGGCCTGCGCTCAGCGGCGACAGAGCAAACGCCCCGGGGACTACGAAGAAGTCTGGAACCAAGAGCAAGTTGAACCCAGCCCCAGGGCCTTTTGACCATAGCCAGGAAATGAATCTCACCCGTCCAGTCGCAGACCGCCGCCTCCTACACCCGCCGCGAAGCTGGGCAGTGAACGCGAACTCATTCTGCTGGGCAGGTAGAGGAGCCTGGAATCTACCCTACCATTCCTAGACTTGCCTCTGCACTGGCCCCATCCCCTTTCATGCCTGTGGCTCTGGGAATACATGTTCGTATCTAAATCAATACCCCTTTATATTAATAGTAACACCTACCTTCCCTTGTGCTTTCGAAATACCATGATACCCAGCTGTCTGTCATTAACCCCATTTTACAGATGAAGAAACAGACTACAGAGGATCAATAACTTGAGTTTGGTTCCTGTCTGGGTTGTGCTGGGGCAGCCCAGTAGTCCTGGCCTGGCCCTGGTTCCACTTCCATTCCACCTCCACCGGGTATGCAGCAGCCCGCTTCTCAGGGGGGAGAAACGACCTCCCCAGTATGGTCTTCCAGAGCCTTGAGTGTGGCCCCTCCACCGCATCCAAATTTTATAGAACAAATCCTTTTAATAAAGGGATTTGTTCCGTGAAGTTTGGATTCGGTCAAGGGGCTGCACTTGGGGATCTGGAGGGCCACATGTGGCCTTGAGGCTGCAGGTCCCCGTTCCTGCTAGGTGATAGGAGTTCTACTTTCATCCTCCTCCATTTTTCCCTCTCCCAACGCCCCTTTCTCTTGATTTCCTCTCCTGTAATTCCCTAATTTCCTTCCTTCCTTCCTCTGCTCTGCATATATTTATCTCTTGCCTGGTTTCCTCTTATTTCCGCTCCCCTTAGGGCCTCTTCTCTCTTGTCGCTTCCCCTGCAGGAGGCTAAGAGAACTCGTCACCTTCATGGGGTCTCTAAGCCTGCCACTGTGTTCTGGATTCAGCATCGGTGCCTCCACCTACACCCTAGCCTCTTCCTGTGCCATCTCCCCTGCCCTCCCTAACTCTCATACGTCTCCCTCTACCACCATCCCCTACAGCTGATCTGATACATAAATGCCTCCTCTCTTCACCCTCAGCTGCCCACTGTAACCGGAGCCCATGAGCCTCCCCACCCAGGTTCCCTACTCTTCCGCTCCTCTTGCCCAAACTGCTGAGCCCTTCCAGAGACAGGAGGCTGATCATGCCTCCCTCATGCTGGAGTACCCTACATTCCACACATCTGTGGGCTGCTTACCTTTCACTCCGCACGTGCCCAGTTCCCTCCTCCCCATTCCCCTGCCATCTTCTCAGAGTTCCCATCTCCTGCAATCAGTGCCTCATCTCCTGCCGCAGAGCTGCATCCCTACTAGGCTGCTACAGCCTGGCCCACCCAATCTGGCTGTGACCTCTCATCAATGTTTTCTCTCTCCCCCTCCATCTCTGAAATAACCTGGGCTCCAATGCGGACTCTTGCAGTTATTAGTGGTGAGACTTGGGGCTGATTATGTTGCCTCTCAGCTTGCACATCTGTGAAATGGTCAGCATTATATGGAATTTCTGTGAGGATTAAATGAGGTAACCTGTGATGCAGACGACGACAAATGCCTGACTCCAAAGAGGCGCTTGGGAAAAGTCTCTGCCTTTGCTTGTTCAGTAAACTTAGGGTCATCCTCAGATCCTTACTCTCTCCCACCCTCTGGATCCAAGCACTCACTCAGTCTTGTAGTTAAATACTTCTCTTCCTTTGGCTTCCCTGCTGGCTAGCTTCATTCACAACTCAGTTCCTCTCCCTGGGAAGCCCCACTATCACCACTCTGTCACAGCATTCACCTGCATGGTGGGTTGCTTGTATCCCGGTCAGTCTCCCTCACTGGGCCCCTCCCTCCAGCTGGGAGGCTGTGGTGTGCCTCACACCCCCAGCACAGGCCACAGTGTTCTCCCGCAGAGCCCCCCCCCTCCTGTGGAGAGCTTGGGCCAGCAACTCCCCAGCCACCTCTCTTTCACCTCTGATCTTTCTCTTTCCTCTTCAGCCTGCCTTTATCTTCATGGCTCCCTCTCTACAAAATGTCTTCTGTCCTCATGTTTCCCTTGCTCTGTTAATTTTTCTTCTTCAACACCAAAATTCTTGAATGACTTTTAGTCTCTCTCCAACTCTCTCACTTCCCCTCCACCCAAGCCTTTGCAACCAAACTTCAACCAACACCCATCACATTAGGAAAATGGCTTGCAGAAGCTCCAAAACTTTAATTATGGTGTCATGACAAGAACAACATGTGCTATGGATATAACAGTGAGTGTAACCTCATGGAGCTATTGTGCGATTGAATGGGTTATGAGCCCCATCCAATGAACTTAGAACAGCACCTGGCACATGGTAAGCCTTAGCTACTATTTCATAGACCTGTGCTGTCCAGTATGGAAGGCAGGAGCCACATGAGATGTGGGCGCTTGAAACGTGGGTGGCCCGAATTGAGATGCTTTTTAAATGTAAATACGAACCACATTTAGTGTTAGGCTTAGTGTTTTTTAAAAATGTAAAAAATCATTAATACCGATTACACAAAGTAGTGGATATATTGGGTTAAATAAAATGCATTATTAAAATTATTTTTTACCTGTTTCTTTTTACTTTTTAAATGTAGCTACTAGAACACTTAAAATTATATATGTGTCTCACATTATATTTCTATTGGACAGTGTTGTCATAGAAAATACAGATAATCCAAAAGGTGTGGGGGAAATGAAAACAGAGATCTTGTAACTATTAAATCCTTTCTATATGTGTCTCCCTTTTAAAACAATGGGATCATATGGTGCATAGTTTTGTAAGCTTCTTCTTTTTCTTCACAACCAAAGCATTTTTGCCTCTCATTAAATATTTTTTATTTGTGTTAAATATTCCTGATATGCTTTTATAAATTTTCACTGTTTTGAATAAAATTTTGACAAACAGCCACATAGCTTTATCTTACTGCATATTCCTATTTTTCTATATAAATTTCTAGAAGCATAATTTCCAAATGTGGAATGTTTTAATTGTTTTGATTCATGTCACCAGTTTGGCCTCTGGAAATGGGTCCATTCATTCTCCCACAGGCAGAGTTTGAGAATTTCTCTTCATCCTCTGAAATGTTCATCAGGACTCCTTGTTTCCAAATTTGTCTTTTTTAGTCATAATTTTTCACGGGCTCTTTAGCATTGGAATACCTTCAACTCCCTTTTCTTTTGGAAATTCTCATCTCTTCATTTTCTGAACAAGATTCTTGCCTGGATCTGCCCTCTGTGGGAGTTACTCTTTCAGGGCCTCTGCTGTCTTCTCCTAACTTTGGGCACCCACTAATGCGCCTTGTCCTTAGCCCTCCCCTCCTTCCAGTTATCATGCCATCTACCCATCTGCCTATCCTCTATCTATCATCTCCTCCCATAGCTTAGACCAGTACCTTCATGCACACTCATTACAGATTTGCAATGCCAACCCTGTATGTTTCCCCAGATCAAGTCACTAATTTTTGGGAGGTGGGGAGAGAGAGAAAAAAAGTTAAAAAGTGACTAATTTTCAAATGCTTATGCGATGCCTTCTTGGAGGTCCTATAGGCCCCTTAGACATTCACCATACCCCCTTACCCCCAAATTGAGCTCAACATCTTCTTCATCAAATCCGTGGCTCTCCCTGGCTTCCCTCTTCTAATGATGGCTGTACCTTTCTGCAGCACACCCAGGCTGTGCAGCTAAGAGCCATCTATGATACCCCTTTCCTCAGTCATCACCCTGCCCGTCTAGTCAGTCTTTACATTCTTTCTTTTCTTTCCATTCCCCCTGCCACTAAATTGGGCTCTTGTTACCTTTCCCTGGTAATCCTCTCATGAAAACCACTAGTGGTCTCTCCTCTGGACAATTGACCTTACACATTGCTGCCAGATTTCTACAACACAACTGTACCCTGTTAAAATTTTTTCACACAACTCTGGGACCAAGGGCAGTTTCTTTACCTTTCTGTAACTCAAATTTTCACCAGCATTCTGGAGATAAGAGAATTAGAATGAGGTAATTCATGTGTAGCTCTTAACACATAGTAAGCACTCAGTAAACATTAACTATTGTGTCACTGATTCCAATAGAGTTCAAACTCCTTAGCTCGGCATTCCAGGCCCTCCATGAGTGGAAAATTGTCAACCATGCATGCAGTCAACTATTTAGAATGCCAGCTTCACAAGAACATTTATTTTGTTCACTGCTATGTTTCCAACACTTGGCACAGTTGCCGGGCATATAATAAGTGCTCATTGGCCAGGCTCGGTGGCTCCTGCTTGTAATCCTAGCACTCTGGGAGGCCGAGGCGAGCGGATGGCTCAAGGTCAGGGGTTCGAAAGCAGCCTGAGCAAGAGCGAGACCTCGTCTCTACTAAAAATAGAAAGAAATGAATTAGCCAACTAAAAATATATAGAAAAAATTAGCCGGGCATGGTGGCGCATGCCTATAGTCCCAGCTACTTGGGAGGCTGAGACAGAAGGATTGCTTGAGCCAAGGAGTTTGAGGTTGCTGTGAGCTAGGCTGACCCCACGGCACTCTAGCCAGGACAATAGAGTGAGACTCTGTCTCAATAAAATAAAATAAATAAGTGCTCATTAAAGATTTGTTGACTACAACATATAAATTTGAGAAACATAATTCAAGGTTCTGTTTGTTTTGAGACAGTGTAAAAATTCAAGTTTTCATCACAATAGACCATGGAGAAGATTCAGCTCATGTCCTGTGAGGTTTGAAAAAAAGGGTTGAAAAAACTCTTTCACAGGAGAGTTGGAATTCTTGCCTGACTCTCAGGATGGGCTTCCCCTGCTAGGCCTTACCTTGGAAGAAGATTCCTCATGCAGAGACAGTGAGTGCCAGCAAAGGAAACTCAGACACTTTGAACTTGGAGCCTGCCCAATAATGGGCTAAACTCTCGGGTGGGAAGGACTATAAATTCAAAGTTTCTAGTGAGACTCTATATTATAATATGTGTGAACTTGAAGCAAATATCTCTTTCTTCTGGGAAGACCACTTCAATGAGTGTCTTATAAATGCAAAGATAAACCACTTCAATGGATGCTTTGTTGTTTTGCAAAGATAAACCAAAGACTTAATTCTTAAATGAAGTCTATTAGAGATCCCAGGGCTTAAGTATTCTGCATAACCTATAAATGTCTTCTCTATAACAGGATGTTATCTTTGCAGATGAATTTAACTTAGGGAAATGTTTATTTTCAACATACAGGTCTAGTTTGCTCTGTCCCTGAAACTTAGGGTTCCTTCTTGGGAGTATGTATGCATTCTGATTCAAATAGTTCTCCAAAGAACTGAAAAATAAAGGGTGTGGGGTGGAGGCTGTATTTTCATCTCCCTCACTGGTAGAGAGCATCTTGACCTGAATTGTCAAAGCTCACCCTGAGCTATTCTGCTGAATGCCCACTCAGACTTTCAGTCCAGAAGGAATTCCTAGACTTTGGGAATGTACTCACATCAGATGATGATGTAGTGGTAGATTGGCCCAGTGGGGCTCCAGGCAAGACCAGCCCCTGAGAGTTCTGGAATGGACAGGCTGACTTGGGTATCCCCTGAAGCAGCAGAAGGGGTTGGAATGGGAGGACTTACAGAGCAGGTGAGATTAGGGCTGAAGTTGGGAGACAAGCTCCCCTCTCTAAAATTAGAGGGGCTAGACCCATAAGGGGGGAAGTAAGATCTTGCAATTGCACGAATGGGCCTATCAACCAGCAGACATCTGAGTGATGCAATGAAAACTGTGGTCCTTTGACGTAGCTCAATGTCAAGACACTTCAGTAGGACCATTCCTACCTAACTTGGTGCTCTGCTGACCTGCTGACGTTCCCTCCTCCCCAGCTGCCACTCACACTAATTTGTTCATACCTGGATCTGAACAGCTTTGTATTACTCGGGACACACATGTCTTACCTTTTCTTCAGTTGTTGAAATAATTTGGCCAGGGTAATTTATAGATTCTTTCATTATGAATGTGATCATCTGAATATGATATCAAATTTGTTTCTAATAATATGGTCCACTAGATGCCCAGAGAGCCTCCCCAGTACAGAACATCTAAGAATGAATTTTATTTTGACTTTTTATTATTAAAATTTCCAAACACACATAAAAGTAGACAAAATAGCATAATGAACACCTACATACCCTGTCGCCTAGATTTTTTTTTTTTTTTTTTTTTTTTGAGACAGAGTCTCACTCTATTGCTGGGGCTAGAGCACCATGGCATTAGCCTAGCTCACAGCAACCTCAAACTCCTGGGCTAATGCAATCCTACTGCCTCAGCCTCCCAAGTAGCTGGAACTACAGGCATGTGCCACTATGCCCGGCTAATTTTTTCCATATATATTAATTGGCCAATTAATTTATTTCTATTTATAGTAGAGACAGGGTCTCGCTCTTGCTCAGGCTGGTTTTGAACTCATGACCTTGAGTGATCCGCCCACCTTGGCCTCCCAGAGTGCTAGGATTACAGGTATGAGCCACCACGCCCAGCCTAGATTTTCCAATTATTAACATGTTTCCATTTTACTTCATCCTTTTTCCTTTAAATATTTTAAAGTAAATTACAGCCATAGTGATGCTTTGCCCCTAAATACCTCACTATGAATCTCTATGGGGAATTCCTTTTTTAAAAAAGCCGACTTTTATTATATGAAATTTTGAGCATACTTTGTAGAGAGGAAAGTAAACAACCTCCATATATTTACCACTCAACTTTAGTTATCAACCTTTTGACAGTCTTAAAAACATCTTTTAGACTAATAATTGAGTTGTCATAAAAGTAAGAAAAAATCCTCAGTTGCCCAGAGATTATAGAAAGCTTGAATTGAGACAAGAAAGGAAGTTCTGAGGCTGGAGTTTGTGTTGGAACAAACCCTGATTCCCTGGGCCCACGGCTTGGGCTTTTAAGGGCCACAAATAAGAGGGACAGAGGACAAGGCTTGGGATTCATCCAAGGCAGGAAATCAGATCAGAGATCCCTGAAAGGTGACATCTTTACTGGGTAAATAAGAAAAAATTCCACCCAACAAAGGGAGGTGGTAGGTCTACAGGTGCCTAGCTCAGCTTTGGCTCCTTGCAGAAGGGGAGAGAAAGGAAACATGTTTTCCTATGAGGTCCTAAAATCCTAACCACAGCCCCACTCTCACTTGAATTTGGGACCAAATATTTCAGGAGGCCCTAAAAGACTTCAGGCTAAAAGTTTGGTATCCCCTGGCAAAAGAAAATAGAAAACAAATGTATTCATTCCTCCTCTGTAGAGGAATATATCTGAGAGCCAAACTTCAAGTCATTCCCCCAGATAAAGTTCTAAGAAAGATAAACTCTCACAATCAAAAAAATCGCAGAATACACAGGAAAACCAACTACCATGAGAGTTAACAGAAACCACAAACTGCAGAATCAGACCTGCAGAAAGACCACATATTAATATGAATTATCATATTAATATAGAATATATTCTAATATAACATATTATATTAGAATATAAAATAATTGTGCTTAATATGTCAAAAATAAAAGAGGAGGCCGGGTGCGGTGGCTCAAGCCTGTAATCCTAGCTCTCTGGGAGGCCGAGGTGGGCGGATCGTTTGAGCTCAGGAGTTCGAGACCAGCCTGAGCAAGAGCGAGACCCCATCCCTACTATAAATAGAAAGAAATTAATTGGCCAACTAATATATATATAGAAAAAATTAGTCGGGCATGGTGGCGTATGCCTGTAGTCCCAGCTACTTGGGAGGCTGAGGCAGCAGGATTGCTTGAGCCCAGGAGTTTGAGGTTGCTGTGAGCTAGGCTGACGCCACGGCACTCACTCTAGCCTGGGCAATAAAGTGAGACTCTGTCTCAAAAAAAAAAAAAAAAAAAAAAAAAATTTCCTAGAAGTCTCTACCTCTAAAAAAAATAAAAATAAAAATAAAAGAGGTATTAACAAGATACTTAAAAATACCTAGCATATGAGTATAAAATGGTACACCTCTGGAAAATTATTTTGCAGTTTTAAATAATGTTAAACATATACCCAGTCAGCCATTCTATTCCTATGCCGACTATTCTCTACACAAAAGAGTGTATATGTCCACAGAAAGACTTTATTCTTAATCACCAAAAACTTGAAACAATATATATGCCCATAAATAGTAGGATGAATAAATTGTTAGATTCGTACAATGAAATGCAGTAAAAAAAAAAATCAGCTATTGACATACACAACAACATGGATAAATCTCAGATGCATTATTGGGTACAAGAAGCCAGATGGGAAAAAGTACATGCTGTAAGATTCCATTTATATGGTACTGTAGAACAGGCAAAATGATTCTATGTTAATAGGAGTCAGAATAGTGGTTACCTCTGAGGAATTATTGATGGGAAAAGTGGACTTTCTGAAGTCCTGGAAATATTTTATGTTTTTTATTTCAGCATATTACAGGGCTACAATTGTTTAGGTTACATATATTCCCTTTGCCCTGCCGGAGTCAGAGCTTCAAGCGTGTCCATCCCCTAGAAAGTGTGCACTGCGCCCATTAGGTGTGAATATGCCTATCTCCTCCTCCCCAATCCCACCTGTCCAACACCTGATGGATGTTACTACTATTTGTGCACGTAAGTGTTGATCAGTTAATACCAATTCGATGGTGAGTATATACGGTGCTGGTTTTTCCATTCTTGTGATACTTCACTTAGCAGAATGGGCTCCAGCTCTATCCAGGATAATACAAGAGGTGCTAGATCACCTTTTTTTTTTTTTTTTTTTTGTGGCTGAGTAGGACTCCATGGTGTGTGTGTGTGTGTGTGTGTGTGTATCACATTTTATTAATCCACTCATGTATTGATGGGCACTTGGGTTGTTTCTACATCTTTGCAATTGTTTCAACCTTGTGTTTATAGGGATATACACATAGGGGAAAATGCATCAAGATATACACGTAAGATTTGTGCCTTTTACAGCATATAAATCATATCTCAGTGTAAACAAAGTGGACCCAGCTGATTTGGAGAAGTACAAAGAGAAATAAAAATTATAATCCCTGAAATTAGAAATTTAATTGATAAGAAAGAAGATTAGAAGATTAGACATAGCAGAAAAGAGAATTCATGAACTAGAAACTGGAAGAACTAAAGAAATTCAGCACAGAGAGAGGCAAAGTTGTAAGGTAGATCAAGAGGTTACGAGAGGCTGGATGCGGTGGCTCACGCCTGTAGTCCCAGCATGCTGGGAGGCCAAGGCAGGAGGATCACTTGAGGTCGGGAATTCGAGACCAGCCTGAGCAAGAACAGGACCCCATCTCTATGAAAAATAGAAAAATTAGCCGGGCATCCAAGGCGCAGGCTTGTAGTCCCAGCTACTCAGGAGGCTGAGGCAGGAGGATCCCTTAGGCACAGGAGATTGAGGTTGCTGTGAGCTACAATGACACCAATGCACTCTACCCTGGGTGACAGGGCAAGGCTTCGTCTCAAAAAAAAAAAAAAAAAGATGTTATGAGAGATGAAGGGTTATATCTGAAGGGTTATCCTATATCTAACCCGGGCTCTGGAAATAGAGAATAGGGGAAATGGGGAATAGGCTTCATTCAAATAGATAATGGCTAAACATTTTTCAAAATTGATAAACCAATTTCTATGGTTTGAATGTTTGTTCCCCCAACACTCATGTGGCAGTACTGAGAGGCGGGGCCTTTCCCCTTGCCACGTGATGCTCTCTGCCACCACAAGACTCTGCAGAGAGTCCCCACCAGCAAGAAGACTCTAATCAGATGTGGTCCTTCAACCTTGGACTTCTCAGCCTCTATAATCATGAGAAATACATTTCTTTTCTTTATAAATTACCCAGTTTCAGATATTCTGTTATAAGCAACAGTAAACAGACTAAGATACCAATTCTTGGAATGGGAAAGCCCACTGAATTCCCACAAGATAAATAAAGCTACATATAGACATGTAATTGCAAAACACATAAGGAAATGAGATCTTAAAAGTAGCCAGAGAGAAAAGATGGATTATTAGAAAGTGATGACAATTGGATTGACAACTAACTCTCAAGAGTGGATGCCAGGAGACAGTGGGATAGATCTTCAAAGCAGTGAGAGAAAATAACTTACAACCTAGAGCAGTATTTCTAGCAAAAACTGTCTTTCAAGAATAACATGAAGTAAAGATGTTTTAAGACAAATAAAAAATGCAAATTTCTACCAAGTGAACCTCACTGAAGGAATTTCAGGAGGAAGAAAAATTATTGTAGAAAAGTAGTCTGAGATGAAAGGATGAATGGCTAGTAAAGTTAATACAGTATAAATAAATATTGACTATATAAAACCGTAATGTCCTTGTATAATTTGTGGGACTAAAAAACTAGAACTAAATATTGAGTAACAATAGCACATAAATTGGGTTAGAGGGTTGATCAAAGTTAAAGCACATTTGGATCATATATTTTTCTGAAGGAGAGTAAAGATCCGATTGACCTTAGATTTTGGGAAGGTAAATGTGCCTGGTAGAATATCCAGGGCAACAATCAAAGCAACAGAAATGCAGTATTACTTCCAAACTAATAAAAAAATATAATTTACAAAAGTAGGATGAAAGATAATTAAATAACAAAAAAAATGTTTCTGAATAAAAATGATAGTAATTAGAAAAACCTTAAATCCATGGTTTCTAGACTATAGTAGGAGTATGCCACTAGGCTGAAAGAGCCTTGCTTTGGGACATTAATCTGGTTAGAACATAACTGAGAAAACATGGAAAGTGTCTTAACAAGAAGTGTTAGAGAATCTGTCATTGGCATTCTCTTCTTGTAGATGGAACACAATCACTGAGCAATTCTAAATAAATACTTAAATCACAGGGATCTAAAAAAATGATGTCAAAACAAAAGTTTGAGTTTCTATTTTTCACAAAAATTTCCAAGGGTTTATCATCAAATTATGATGCCAACAGTAGCAGTGAGGAGTAATCAAATATTTTATTATCAAGAATAAATCAGGGTTGACATGAGAGTGGGTAAAGAGAGTAACACATTTCAAGCCAAATTCTGCACATCGTCTGAAATTTTGAAGTAACAGGCCTTATCACCCCAAAACTACCTTTAAAGTACAAGAAATTCAAGGCAAATTAAAGCATTTAAAAATGTCTTAGTAATTGGATTTTTTATGTATGGAACAAAGCATTATAAAGGATGTACAATTCTGTTAGTCTATTTATTCTGCAAAAACAATTCAGAAATGAAAGAGCAAGAGAAACTTAGAAAAATTCCTAGAAATTTTCAGAACACTGGAAAAAATACTAAATGCATTTATAATTGGTATAGTTTTGTAGTAAAAAATATACTTTTTGGTGACATTGTCTTTTTTAAACTATTATCTGATTAACAAAAACCTGATGAGGAAAGTAGATGTACCTGAAATTGAAAATATTTTATTTCTGGGAAAACTTTGTCTGTCATGGCAATAGGGGATCTAATTTGTGAACAAAGACAAGTGTTTTGAATTCCAAATAAAAAAGAAATATAAAGAGAACTTATAATTAATTTAAGTTGGTTTCTACAAATTGTGCAAACTTATTATGACACTTGGACAGTTACCTAACCTTTCAGTGCTAGTTTCCTTATCTGAAAAATGGAAATAAATCATAGAACCTACTTTACAGTTTGTTGGGAGGATTCAATGAATGTATACATGTAAAGCACTAAAAATAGTGCCTGGTACATAGCAAGCATTTAGAATTATTCATGAAATAATAAAGATGGGCATTGTTTCCATCAATGACTCATAAGATACAATGAGATAACTGAAGGTGCAATGCTGCCTAGCTCTCAACCTGTGCAAGGTCCCTGCAGAAAATGTCCAAGGTCATCTAAATTGAGCAGCCACTCATGGGTGCCATGGATGTGGATAAAATCATTGGGAGGCTCTTATACCCGATTAATATGGAAGCTGATTTTAATAAAATGCATGGCTCTGTCTACACTGGAGCTGCTGACACCAGTGGAAGATGTAATGTGTTGCTACAACGTTTATGGAGAATGAGCCAAGAGCTTTGTACACACATTGTCATGTACGTCTTGGGGGTTTAATGTTGTTGAGGTTTGTCGGGATATGAAAGAACTCTGAAGGGATCTCAGTACTGTCAATTCTTTGTATGACACTATTCATGCATCTCTGAAAAGCTGGCAAATTTTCAAAACATTTGTAAGCTGAGTGAAGGCATAACACACAGGAAGCTCCCGGGTTGTTGAAAACGTGTTGGATTAGTGGTTGCGATGGAGGGACTTCTGCAGATTACTCAAATGTGGCAAGTTGTATCAAGCTATTCTTGAAATGCACAGGTGGCTGGTGCAGTGAGGTCTTGGCTGATTTTGGCTTCCAAATTTAAATTCACCTTTTGTTTACAAAGTTTAACACAATTTAACAATAGGCTAAGCATTGCAGGCATTTTCTTCCCCTAAAGAGCTTCTAATTGAAACTAAAGACATTTTTCTCTTTTCTGTCAAAGATTAAAGCACTATTTCATGGTTTCTCACCTGAGAGAAGCAGTAAATATTTCAAACCCATTTGAGACAGAACAGAGAAATTATGCCAATAAGTAATCCCTAAAGGTTTCAAGGTGGAAACAAAATTTTTTAAAGGAAAACAGTGTTCATGGTGATTCAGATAGTATTTTGCAGGTAGTACTACATCAGAAAAACAATTTAATATAAATGTTTATTTCCAATAAATAATGGCCATATTACTAAACTTGTGTTTTTAAAAAACCAATAACAGCAAAATGAAAGAAATGTCAGGAACACTTTTTCATGGGACAGTATGTTGAAGGAAGAAATAGCTAGACACATGCAAAAATGTTCAGTGTGCCTGTCTGCTATGCCTACACCCCACTCACCCCTGCTGGTCCTGGGTACCCCCATAGCCCTCCTTCTGGTCACAGCCAATTGCATCGGGGTGGTTCCCTTGGACTTATAGGGTGAACTTGACTTGGGGCCAGGCTCAAACAATGAGGTTCTCTCTCAGGCCTTTCAACTAAGTGACCCAGAGAGAAGTGGCATTTGGTAAAGGGCAGGGAGTGAGTGTGCAAACCAGGGAGGAGGGACAGCAGCCCAGTAGAGAGGCCATCCTGGATTCAGTCCTCATCCCTCAGTCCTCATCCCCCGCCCCAAAGGCCTTATGTACCCAAGGCCAGAAGCACACGCTTCATTATGGAACTGCTCTACACTGTCTGTCTCCCTGAGCAGCTCTTAAGACTTCTAGAGTAGTCCTTACATCTTGTTATCTCACTTCCCCTACAGTAGATGTCCCTCAGGCACACTAGAACGGGGATTAGCTGGGACAAGAAGATGTTAGGAAATCCACCTGGTGAAGAATGTGATGAGCGTGGAAGGCACCACAGGAGAGCACTCCTGATGCATGACTGAATCTGCTGGGCCGTGGCCACCAGTGGCTAGGGAGAGGCCTAGAGGAAGATGGTGAGAAGTCTCAGGAGTCTGGTGTGGAGGACAGGGGCCTGACAACGTACAGTGGCTCCATGGAAGTCCTCGTGCTTCAAAGACTTCCATCCCCCAGCCTCACCTGCCTCTCTCTCACAGACTGTGGGCCCCAGGCTCCTGGTCCCCCTGTCCCACGCCATGCCCACTCTCCACTCAGTGCTTCTGCTTACGAGGTTTTTGCCAGCTAGTGTGCCTTCTTCCTCCTCTCCAGTGCTAACCTTGCTCAGCCCCCAAAGTTCATTCAAGTCACACCTCTTACAGGCAGCCCTCCCTGGGCTCCTTCCCCTAAGCAGTGCCCTTGGCAGTCATCAGACCACCGCAGACACTTGCACTTGTGTAGCTTAGGAAAGGCATGTGGAAGGACGCCCAGCAATATAGCATAAAAAGAACAACGCAGACACTGCCCTTGGTTCCCACACCAAAAATCCAGGCCCTCCTGACTCCCTCTTCGCTTCACTCCGTGGCCCACACCCCAGAAATGAAGAGGAGGCATTAAAAGTTCCTTTCTTCCACATCTGTGTCTGGGTTTCTGGTACCTCCGTCTCCAAGCCCGGTGAGCCTCTGGTTTCAGCTATTCTTTCTCCTTCTGCCTCCACAAAGGCGCAGGGATGCTCCTCCCAGGCTGCAGCCCACTGCACAACTCTGCCCAGTCCTGGGGACAGCCCTGTCTCTGCCACAGCCTGCAACACCAGCCCAGGGCCCCACCCTGTAGTGGGCGCATTGGAGGTGAGCCCCTTGTTATCCTAATGAGCCGGCTGGCAGCTCTTTTGGAGACCCTCCTCTTGTTTCAGGGATTGATCACAGATTTTGTCCCCTTATCTGCATCTCTGGGTTTGCCCTTCCTTTCTCATCCTGCTGCCACCTGCGGCTCCGGCCTCAATCTTGCTGTCCCTCCCTCTGTTGTCTGGGAGCCTGACTCCAGGCCCTGACTTGCCATGGTATCTTCAGTCCTGACGCTGGGGTTGCCATCATTTCTGGTTACTCAGACAGACAGGAACCACAAAAAAGGCTAGGAGGTGCCAAGCTAAACTTACTCTTGCTGCAACAGAAGCCTTTGCTCTTCCTTCAGGAAGTCTTCCCTGACTGCTCTATATCTAATTCACGTGGATCATCCAGTTCTCACCAGAGAAGTCTGAAGCTCATCAATGACTCCATAATGTGTTCCCCTTTTGCATCTCTATAAGACCTTTATAAATATATAGAATAGTGTGATTATGTGATGCGCGCTTCCAACATTTAACAGATGTATACCAAGCACCTACTATGTGCTGAGCATTGTGTGCTGTGCTGAGGATAGAACAGTGAGCACAACGGAACATGGTCACCCCTTTCATGGAGCTTAGCATGTAACGTGTTGGCTGGACTAGAACAAGCACGTGGGCATTGATGATACAGTGTGAGTGGTGTTGAGTGGGTGGCAGGAGGTATCTTGGGAGCACATGGCAGAAGCACAATATCAAAATGCCAACCATTTCTTGTCCCACCCAGACCCCCATCTGAGGAAACTCTGGCCCTAACAGTCATATTCTGTCCCATGTGAAGGTGACATCTACCACACTGTCTCACCACAGTTAAGCAGACCAAGGATGGACACTCGATCCATGGGAGCCAACCCATGGACCGGCCAATGACTATAAAGGAGCCCCAAAAAGAGGCCCTGGGCCAATTAGATTCTCACTTTCAGAAATCTAAACTAGGAGACATGAAGAGACATTTCAGCTAAATGTGGGCTGGGCCTCGTGAACAGGGCTATGGGCCCACGGTGTCACGGGGAGCAGAGGTGAAATGGAGCAGAGGCAGTGTGCCAGGACAGGGAGAAGGGCGCCAACGGGCAGAGCACCACGGTGGCCCCCGGGGAGAGGCCTGGGCTCTACTTGCTGCTCACCAGGCATCCGGACGGTAAACCACACCCTAGAAGGAAAGGTTCCCCCAAGAACAGGCCTGTAGGCAGGTGTGAGCAGGGAGGCAGTAGGCCAAGGAAGGTGCTGAGGATGTGAAGGATGGGGGAAGATTTAGCCAAGCAGGAGAGGAGAGGGAGGGGGCGTGCTTCCTGGAGGTTCGAATGTTTGTTGTGGCATGTCCCCCTCCAAGGGACACAGGCCACCCAATTGTAATAGCCACAACTATTACAACAATGAGAAAAATGGTGGGAATTTCATAGAAGTTTAAAGCAGCAGAACTACATTTACTTTGAGCAGAATAAATACATCTGCCTGCCTGCCTGCCCGCCTTCCTTTCCCTTCCTTCTTCCCTTCCTCCCTTCCTCCCTTCCTCCCTTCCTTCCTTCCTTCCTTCCTTCCTTCCTTCCTTCCTTCCTTCCTTCCTTCCTTCCTCCCTCCCTCCCTCCCTCCCTCCTTCCTTTTCTCTCTTCCAAATTATACTTTTTATTATCAAGGTAATGCATGTTCACTATGGAAAAATTTCAAGATACAGAAAAGCAAAAAAAGCCAGATAAAAATTCTTCAGAATCCCACCACCCAGATACCACTACTTTAAAATCTTATTGTTATTAATATTAACAATAGATATCAATTGTTGGGCTCTTTCTAGATATAAGCCACTGTTCTAGGACTTTCTGTGCATTGTTTTATTTAATCTTCACAATCCTACGAGATGCATACTCTTTCTAACTCAACCTAGCAGATGAGGACACTGTTTAAGTAGGTAGCAGAACTGTGACTTGAATTCAGGCAGGCTGACTCAAGTGATAACCAGTGTTAAAATTTTGATGCATGCATTTGTGGTCTTTTAATAAAGGTCATAAACCAACATGGGCTCCTTTTCTGTTTCTTTTTACAAAATATATTTTGAAATAAATTCAAATAATATGTAGTCATACTTTATATTGTCCAAGTACTATATTTGTGCTAGAAAAAGTAAAAAATACAGATGATTTTAGACAGGAGAACAAAAATCATTTGGAATCCCACCTACCGCCCAAAAGGCCACACTGCTTGCATTTGGGCATCTAGCCTCCTTTCCTGGAATGAGTTTAGGATTAGGAACACAGGTGAACCTCCTGAACTCAGAAACAGCACCCAGGGAGTCTCAGCCTGCCGGGATCACATGAGCATTCAGCAGTTAGCTGCACACTGAAGGATGTGAATTGTGTCTGAAACCAGACTGTTAGTGCTGAGTGTTACACAGTCTTTATGAGCCACCCTGGTTGCAGCAGAAAGAGACTCGGGCCAGGGGGTCAGCAAAGCTAGACAGTCCTCCTGAGAGGCTCCAGCTGGGGGAAGTCATTTCCTACATGGGCCTCAGTTTCCTTATCTGTACAGTGAGCTGCTGCCATTCTAGGAGGGAGTGACTGACAGCGGAGCTTCATTTCTGAGTTATCTGCTGCGTTTTGGGTGATTCCTGACACAGTTCCCACCCAGTTCTGGCACAAGAAACAAGAGGGCCGGTATTATGAAAGGGCTGGGGTCAGGGAACACCAAAGGCTTAAGGACTCCCAAACGAGGGTGTGAGCTCTATTTTCCTGGAGGGCTGGGCCAGCCAAGCCGATTAGGGGCCCAGAGCAGCTGTGGGCCGAGGGAGGCCGCTGGGAGTGAGGGGATTCAAACGGCTCTTTCCCACCCTCTCCCCCACCAGCCTGCTCTGTGTAAAAATTCCAAACTCCCAATCAAACCCCCTTCTCTTTTCTCCTTTCATTCACCTGCCCATCTTCCTCTCCTCTTCTCTCCTTTTCTATCCAAACTCATAATTAATCGCTCAAGGCAAAAGTAATGAATGTTAATTGGCCATCTGTAGGAAGACTAATTAAAATCTACCACGCTGGGGTTTCAAACATACCTATAGCAACGGAGTGAATCGGGAATGAGGCGAGGAGGGACTGAGGTAGCAGCTGAAAGCCTGCAAAACACCATTGGGCTTAGGTGTGAGGGAACGACGCCAGAGAGGGGCCGAGATGCCGGGGAGAGGGAGAGATGAGAGAAAGAAAAAAACTTCCTCGACTTGCTGCTGCCACTGCAGGGCCTGGCATTTTGTTGCTGTTCTGTTTTGTGTTCAACAAAAACATTTACACAGTTCCTTCTCACTGGACATGGCTTAAGGGGTGGCTGAAGTTTGTCAACACACAATTGTTGTCCCGCAGTCACAGGCCTGAACACACCCATTTATCCAGGGACACCTGCCCCACGTCAAAATCACACACACACACACACACACACACACACACACACACACACACACACGCTGGTTAAATCTCACGCACAGCTTTGCATGGGCTCCGGCTAGCAAGGTCACACCGTCACATGGGCACACATGCACATCCAATTATGAACTGAAAGTAACCCAGGGACATAACATGTGGTTATTCACAATCACTCATAATCACACACATGCACACTGTGGATGCATGCGTGGTTTAAACACACAGACTCACTGTTATTCAAATACAAATGCTGATGTGCACTCACTGCGGCTTTCGAAGTTGTGCTCACACTCACACAACAGGCCTATAGGTCTGTGCATGCAGTTACACACCCAAGCCCATGTTTGCGGGCACACACTGTTAGCTGGCAAATTTTACATCAAAACACTTGTACACAGGTACGCACACAATCACACCCCTCCATATGCAAGCAAAGCTAAATGTTCAAGCACTTGTATGACTGATACTAAGGTGGCAAACAGTTACACATGCACACGTGGCTGGGGCCCAGGGCAGACCCGCGTGTGGTTCCTATTCACCCATAATGTGTGCACACAGAGACCCCTGGGGAGAGCACACCCCTGGTGATAGCCTCTGCCTTCCTGAAAGGACAGGACTCGAGCCACAGACACAAAGCCTTTGGCCACATCTCCTGACTCAGAACACCCTGCTGTGAGTGCCGTGAGCATCCGGAACCTGCTTAGAATGTTCCATCCGAACTTTGGGCAGAAAGGACGGTGGTTCTGAGGAAATCACCAGAGATGGCCAGGGGTTAAGATGAGCTCTGCTGGGGTGAGGGTGCCAGCCTGTGGGATGGCTGGCAGAGCCTTTGTACCCATGTCCCATGGGTACCCATGAAAGGGTCAGTTCCGTGGGTCAGGGGAGGCTTCAACTGGGTGGCATGGCATTGAGGGGAGAGCACCGACACAGGGCCGGGCCCTTTGCCCAGGGTCTGTTTTTCCTCTTGCTTAAAGTGTAAGGACTGCTCTCCTTACTGAAGTTTTTGGGGCCTCTTCCTTATTGCTGTAAGGCCTCTCTAAGATAAGCTTAGATTAAAGCAGAAGGGAGCATAAACACAGAAAAAGAATTTCCTGACATTTGGTGGCAGGGAGGGCATTGAAAACCTGGAAATGGTAACCAGAGAGAAGGGTACAGGGTTCTACCCAAGGGTCCTCACAAGAAAAGGCTAAGCATTCTCATGGCCTTGGGGCTTTCTGCCAACCCTCTCTGGTCCTGGGGACTGGGGGTTTGAGCTTCTCAGACCCCCTGCAGCCCGAGTCAGTCCCCAAGGCCCATCCTCGGGTCTAGCAAGGAAAGCAGCTAGGAGAAGAGCAGGCCACAGGAGGGCAATGTCCTCGATGCTCCAGAGGGACCTGGATGCTGGGTGTGTCCCCAGGAGTGGGAGTCAGACACAGGAAGGACTTCCCAGCTCTAAGCTGGATGAGAAAAACCCCTGACGTACCAGGAGCGGCCGACACACAGCAGGCCAGGTGCTCGCCACCACCCTCTGGCTCCCTGACATCCCCACCTGACAAGTGAGGAGCCCCGGCTGCTCTGCGAGCAGTGGCTGCCCAGGGCCACATGGCCGTAAGCGGCCAAACCAGGCCACGGGAGCCGAGTCCAGAGGGCTATCTCCTAAAGCTGGGCGGGCCGTGGCCTCTCCCCTGCAGGAAGGGAAGGCACGAGCTGGCTCCCCAGGCATGGACTTTCGGGAGAGCCTCTGGGCCCTCGGGGATCTCCCTCTGCCCACTAAGGCCTCAGAATTCTCTGGGAGGAAGAGGCACACACACGCACACACACACACACCACACACACACTCTCACACTCGCGCGCGCACACACCCCTATGACAGCTTCTACATTTGGAGCTGACAGATGTGCAAGGTAACAGCTCGGCACCGCCTGTGCAGCTGAGGCCCCGGTGTTGCGAACGGGATTATTTCCAGCAAGGCTCAGGGCGGCTGCGTGAGCGCACACCCGGGTGTGTGTGTGAGAGTGTGTGGATGTGAGAGGGAGAGAGAACAAGTGTGTGCGAGTGTGTGACGGTGTGTGGCTTCTCCTGCAATCTCTCTCCCTCCATCTAAATCTGTCTTACTAGATTTTCAGATCTTTCTGTTTTCCTCCCCGTTTCCCTGTTCCTGTCCCTTTCCCCATCTTCCCCCTCACTGTCCTACTCACCCTGTCTCAGCCTGTGACCTTTGCTGTGTGTCCTCTGTGTGTTGCAGAGCAGAGGGGGGACTTGCCTCCTCTCGACTCCCCCATTTTGCCCTGGTCCCTCTCCTGTCTCACCCAGGCAGGCTGCAAGGCTGGACTCTCAGAGAAAGCCCATTTTGTTCCGGGAAATGACACAGGTGTCCCTGCCCTTTGCACAGGGCTTCTGCCCAGGGGGTTGGGGTTGGGGAGATCTGGGGCTATCCTGGGGCCATGAGAGCAGCGCCCCAGCCTTGGTCACTGTCTTTGGGCCTGGCCTTCTTCTCCCAATGGGCCAGCTTGCCCTGGCATCCCTCATTATGGGCAAACGAGCATTTTAAAAGCAGGTCTCGAAGTTTTCTGTCTCACCTCCACATTCCCAACCCCACAACAGACTGAGCCAAACCATGGCCCTGTGCTGACCCCAAATCTGGCCTCACAGTGCCCCTGGCCCTGGCCATATACTGATCCTTAATTCTGACCTTAGATGGACCCCAGTCCCTAACCGTGACTCTGTCCCACTAACTCCCCCTTCTCAAAGGGGCTGCATCCTTTGATTTCCACCAATACCACTTGGGAGCCCAAGGCTCACAGCTCACTTCTTAATGCTCTGCTGCAGGTGGGAACACACCTACATCCACTGAATTAGAATCTGGGGTGAAGGAGGAGCAATGGGAGAGTGATTTTTTTAAAAAACTCACCCAGTGATTCTGACACTTCCCAGCCCCACCTGCTTCCAGGATACACACAGCAGGCTTTCCTGCAGGGATTCCCCACTCGGGGACGCCCGGGCTGGGTAGTGGCCCACACCGCGGGCTGCCTGCAGAGGCCTGGCTCCCAGGCACCAGTCACCGCCAGCCCTCTCACAGGCTTCACTGTGCACCTGCAGTGGGCCACAGCAGCGTTCGCTCTCACACTTGCCCACTCTCTCTCCCATTCACCCATTCATTCATCACTCAGCATTCAGCAGTGCCTCCCATGAGCTGGGTCCGGTAAAGGCCATGGGATACTCACAGCCTCTTGAGACTGAAGCCTCGGAGCCCTGGAATCAAGCTTGGGCTCAAAAAAGGCAGGACCCACCCATCACTGCAAGCCTGGGCAGGAAAGGCCTCAGCAGCCGCTGAACCAAGACCTGAACCGGAGCATGGCCCAGACTCCCACGGCTCTGGCTTCGAGAGGAGGTGCCAGGTCTGGGAGGGAGTGGGAGCCGGGCCCCTCTCTTCCCTTGCCCTGGGGTCAGGGAGCAGGAATTGGGCCTGCAGACTGGGAGACTACTCGATAATGCTCAGGTTAGTCAGCTGAGGAATCGCTCAGAGCTGAAGTCAGCTGGAAGAGGGTGGACCCCTGAGAGGTGGACCCCCCAAAGCAACAAAGGAATTTTCTCCTTCCCTTCCTCTTTTCTCCCAACTCCTCACTAAAAATAGAAGTCCAGGGCCCTCCCAGCTCCCACAAAGGGCTGTTAGGGCTGAGGGTGCCATTTTATATGGTGAAATGAGAGACACGGGGTGTGGTAGGGGAGTCTCGCTGGGGAGTAACAGTAATTCCCATTGGGAGGTGGGCCCTCCTTGCAAAGCCTGAGGAGAACATCCAGAGCTGCTCCTTGCCTTCCAGCATTGCCTCGGGAGCCCCCAGGACAGGGGAGTGAGGCAGCCATCCTCTGAACCCTACCCTGTGACCCCTCCCGCAAGTTAGTGTGAGTCCTCGGCTGACTTACCAGCAAGCCGTCTAGTGGCTTCTAGTCCACTGCCCTCCTCCCTGCACCCCAGATCACTGAGAGGTGCCATAGGATCTGGAGAAGTGTCACCCCACAAGGTCTCCACTCAGACAACTGGAAGTGCCTCACCCACCTCCCTGCCACCTCACAGGAGCACACAGGGGGGAAGCACAGCTGGGGCTCTGGGGTGCGTTCACACAGGGGTGTGCCCGTGTGCTAAGGGAGTCAGAATGACTGCAGGCACGTTAGCATGGGAGGCTACGAGGAAGGATGTGGGTGAAGGAGGCCAGAAGGCAGCGTCCCAGATCCCAGCCCCCTGGGGGGAGACACAGGTGCTAGGGGCATGTCCTGGGTGTGGGCCTGAGTGGGGAGGTAGGAGCAGCTGGCGCCTCCAGGCTCGGCTGACAATGGACTCCGCACGAACCTGGGCAAGGGGCATGTGTGTGTATTCATGGGACAGAAGATAGGAACTGGGGGCAGGGGAAACTCCCGATCAGCCTAGTCCCATCTGGTCATGCTCATGGACCCTGGGGTGGGCCTGGAATATTCCCCTCACTCCCCTGCTCCTCACAGGACAGCTGCTAGCCTCCAGCGTGGGGGTATTAAACACTAAACCAAAAGCCTGCTTAGTTCTCTCATACCAAGACAAAGAAAAACCTTATTTGTCTTTTGGCTAATCTGTGGCCCTGCTCGCTCTAGCAGCTGGGCTCCGGCCATGTGCAGGCATGTATTTGTGTGCGCTTGCATGTGCTCATGTGTGTGGTGGCCACGGCCAGGCCGTGCACTCTGGGAACGCAGATGGTTAGCCCCTGGAGGGCGGCTGCCCATGGCTGAATGTTGGCAGGAAAGCTTTCCTGCCCCAGCCCAGAGGCTGAGTCCAGGGCTGGGAGCAAGGCCTGGGAAATTGCTGCGGGCAGAGACCACAGGTCACTGAGGAGGTCATGGGACCTACCAGGGAGAGTGATCCTGTCCCTTGCTCACCTCCCAGCTCTCTGGGGCCCCCTGAGAGTCCTGGACTGCAGGGAGAAACAGGCCTAGGAAGTACTTCCAAGGCTCTTGATCCTCTGGGTTCAGAGAAGACAAATGTCAGGCGTGGGAGGGCCTCGCCACCTCGTGGGGACATGTGGTACTCCTCACTAAGCTCCTGCCAACCAGCCTGGAGGGGACAGAGGGAGAGTCAACCCTGATCCACAGCTCCACAGGGGTTGCGCTGGCGCTGACTACTCTCCCACTCCCATGGGAGCCAGGGGCAGGGCGGGGAAATCCACCCACCCCGGGATTAAGGGCAGCCCAGGCTAGCCCATTCCCTCCTGCAGAGGCTGAACCCGATGCCACGTGATGCAGCCCGACCATGTTTGAAATACCTCAGAGGAAGGTTTACAGGAAGGAATCTTGGCGTTCATCTGCTCTAAGGAACTGCCCAGAGAGGGAGTGGACTCTGCCCAACACCCCACAGCATCTCCATCACAGAGAGGGAGGTGGGACTGAGAGTTCCTAACTCTAAAGCTTATTCATTTTCCTGTGAGTCCAAGACAAGTTGTCCAGACTGAACCCCAGCCTCCACTGTCCCTGCCTGGAATAGAAACAGTGCAGTAAGAGTTCTTGCCACAGGTCAGCAAGGAGAGGGTGTCTGGGCAGCTAAGAGGAGATGAAGCTGCCAGGGGGGGCTCCAGGATGATATGGATCTTGATATTAAAAGGCAATAAATAATATTACCATCTATGGAGCACTTAGTGCAACTCTAGCACTGTGCTGAGCATTTACAAACATTAGGTCACTTAATACTCATAATGACCCTTTGGGGTAGGTGCCATTATAATCTACATTTTTCAGATAAGGAAACATAGAAGAAAAGCAACTTGCCCTGGGTTACCAGCTGGTAAGTGGCAGACCAGGAATCTTAGCCCAGTGGTTTTGACTCCAGTAGGGTGTGAGGGTGTAGGCTCTGCTGAACAAGGTAAAAGCACATTCCTGGGGGACCCTGCAGTCCAGGGCACTGCCAGCTTGAGCCCAGGGCCTGCCCTCTAGCAAGAGCTGGCGCAGTTCGCCATGAGGCACGGCCTAGGTGCGCCCTCTGCTGACCACAAGGAGGACCAAAGACAGTTCTCTTTTGTGAACTCAGAGGCAGGGCTGAGTCCCGGAGTCAACTGGCAGGGGACCATACTCCCTCCTCCCAATTATGGACCAGGGGTTGGGGACTGGCTGCAGACCACCACCACTGTGGAGCTCCCAGCTCAGCCCACATCTACCAACCTGCAGAAGGATTGGCTTGGCTGCAGCCCTGACTTCTCAGGGCTTCCCTCTCTTGGAATCTTGTCCATCTCTCCCAAAAGCATGAGGTTCTAAGCCCCCCTCACGGAAGACCAGGACCACAGGCCTGATGGACAATGCCAAGAGGGCCAAGAGCTGGGATCTATTCAGAGTACTGCCTGGGCAAGGGTAGAATTGGGACTCCAAAGGAGAGCCAGGGAAAGGACCCATCCTTGAGGGCCATAGGGAGGGCAGTCTGTGAGTTGGGCCTTGAAGGGTGGATATCCTTCCAACAGCCGAAGGGTGAGGTAAGAGCAGTAAAGGCTGGGAGCGGTGTGGGCAAAAGCATGAACAAGGAACAGGCATCTGGCCATGCCCATTTTGGACAACTTAGTTCAGACCTTGGCTTGCCACTGAGTGGGACTTGGTAAGAGGAAGACAGCCTCAGGTCAGGGAACTAAGGAAAACTTTGGGGGCTGCCCTGGCCTAGTGAACCAGGGAGCTAGTTATGGGCCTTGTATCAGAGGAGAAAGCAGGCATTAATCAAGGATGATAATCCACATTTTATTTGCTGTGTACAGACTCTCAGGTGCCCGCTCCCCTAGCCTGGGGAAGAGAAGGTGGGTTCTGGAGGAAGGAGGCATCAGAGTGAGGACACGTGGTTCAACAGAAGGTCCTGCTACCCGGGGCAAGGGGCATCTATGTGGGCTGGAACTTGTCCTGTCCCCTCTACGTGGGTCCTCCTATTTGACACCAGCTCACTCCCTCTTCTTCCTGTGGACTGGCCATGGGCAGGAGACCCAACCTCCTTTCTTCAGTGTTTTAGCTTCTCTTCCTGCTCTATTCCTGGAGAGAGAGAATGCTAACACCCATAGCCTCCCTCCCAAACCTCCTCCAGAAGCTTCCTCACAACCTAGAGTGCACAACAGAGACTCCTGACAATTGCTAACACCAGCAACCCCAAGGCCCCCACAGCAGCTGCATCTGCTGGCAGGATAGCAGGCACAAGTGTTTATCTGTGTAAGGCAGGGTTGGCGGTGCCACTGCGGCAGGATGTGGGGAAACATAGGAGTCTCAGGTGTGCCCGAAAGTGGAGGCAGAAAGGCCTAGGAAGCCAAGGACATGGGCTTATTTATCATAAAAGTCCACGTGGGCTCCAGACTTGAATATGTCCTTCTGCAGCAAGCTCAGCAGTTTCTGGGCTGATATCCTGCAATCCACCAGTTCTCCCTTTGTCTTCAGCTCCTGCAGCCTTTTTCGAAGCTCTGGGTCCACAGAAGTCTCCCGGGCTAACTGCTGCATGTCTGTGTCCAGGGGACCTAGGGGATAAAAAGCAGAAGATGAGGGGATATGGCCAAGGTAGGGACAAAAGGTCACAGTCCTCGCTGTTATGTGGGGGGTGGGGCTGAATCAGGTCTGGCCAGAGACAACATTTCATCTTGGCTGAAATGTGTGGTTAGACTCACTAAAGGCTCCATTTTGTCACTATTGAGTTCCAGGCTCAAATTCCAAAGTTCACAGAACATGAGCCATCCAGACTACTGTCTAAAACCAACCTTCTCATTTCCTGCCCTTCCAGCACCTCCTCCTGACTTCCCCGTTTCTATCAATGAAGTACTCTTCTCCCAGATTCAAACCCTCTGGCACCTTCTCTTTCCCTCCCCCTCTGCTCCTACAGCCAACTGGGCACCAGGTAGGACCCTTCCACATCTACATATCCTGACAATCAGGCCCTTTTTACAACCTTGGTTCTCTCTCTGCTTTAACTCCTTCCGTAGCCCTCTGCTCAATTCATCTTGCTAAAACCTCACTAAGATCGCATCATTTCTCCACTCAAAACTCCTCAATGGCGTCCCGAAAGCCTGGCTTAGTACTCAAGACCCCTTTATCTGCTGCCATCTGGGCACACCTAGCCTGAAGGCAAATGAGAAGACCTGTTACTTGAATATGAGCTTTCCCACCTTTCCTACACTTATCCAGACTACTTCCACCTGCCAGCATCCAAACAGCTCTCAAGGTCAATGTCCAGTTCAGCTACCGCCAATAGAGCAGCCCTAGTCACCCCACCCAAAGGGAATAGTTTCCTTCTGAATTCTAAGCACTCTCTATTCTTCATATAGGAATTACAGCACCCCAGAATTTCCAATGAATTGTCCTCAGAGGAAGAAAATCACAGAATGCCAGGGTTGGAAGGAGAATCATCCAGCTAACCCCAGACCACTTATACATCCCTGATGAGAGAGGACTTGCTACCTTTCCAAACACCACATTCTACCTTTGGACACTTGTTAGAACCTTGTTTCAGAGACTGAAATGAAAAAACAGGCTGGCCTCTGCCTTTGTTCAGGCCCTGGAGACCTCCTCAAAATCTCGGCTCCCTCATAATACCCAGGGGAGCTCCTAAGATCTAACCTAGCCACGTGGCATTCTGTTTTGTTTTTGTTTTTGTTTTTTTTTTTTAAACAGAGTCTCACTCTGTTGCCCTGGCTAGGGTGCCTGGTGTCAGCCTAGATCACAGTAACCTCAAACTCCTGGGCTCAAGCAATCCTTCTGCCTCAGCCTACCAAGTAGCTGGGACTACAGGCATGCGCCACCATGCCTGGCTAATTTTTTCTACATATTTTTAGTTGGCCAATTAATTTCTTTCTATTTTTAGTAGAGATGGGGTCTCACTCTTGCTCAGGCTGGTTTCGAACTCATGACCTTGAGCAATCCACCGAATTCGGCCTCCCAGAGTGCTAGGATTACAGGCGTAAGCCACCGTGCCTGGCCCCATGTGGCATTCTGGAGTGTGCTTTGCTCCTAGCTGTCTTTTACATTTGGTCACTGTAGTGTGAGTGAGTTCTAGGCTGGGTTCAGCATAGGTGATGAACAGAATGTTGGCTGCAAGAATGACTGTGTGTGTTGGGGTGGGGCTGAGTCCTGGAGAACATGAGGAAGACTTGGAAGCAAGGTGGGATGCTGGAACTGCCTCATCTGGGCTTTGGGCAGGCCGTTCTATCTCTCTGTCCCAGGGTCCTGATCCTATTCCCAAGGGGGACAGGTTGCTGGATCTCTACCTAAGTTGCTCATACACTCTACTGAAGTTCTTTCACCACCTTCTAATTGCAGCATCCTCGAGCCTAGAATAGATGCCTCACTATTAAGAAAGGGGCATTGTGGCATCATGGTAGGGTGGTCAGAAACCAGACCAAGTGTCACAAGACTCCCTTTTGACTCTCATGAGGACAAGGGCTCTAATCTTATTTATCCCAGCATCCCCTGCCTCCCCGTGATCCAGCACAGTTCAGCCTGGGATGGTCAGACTCAGCAATGTCTGTCTGCTCCTCATTCAACTAAGATGTACTGCAGACTGCCTTAGTGCAGTGCTTTGCTAGGTGCTGGGAATGTAAGATGAACTTGGCATGGAATGGGGGGGGGGAGAGCAATATACGTAACCTAAACATTTGTACCCCCATAATATGCTGAAATAAAAAAAAACAAAACAAAAACAAAAAACCTTGCATGGTCCCCACCTTCAAGGCTTTCCTGTCAAGGGAGGGAAGGAGACAAGTAAATATGTGAAGACAACACAGTGTGATAAGTCCTATGTAACAATTAGATAGCACTTCACAGGTAGGGACCATGTTCACATATATTATCTCATTTAGTCCTCCAAAGTACCCTGTAGACAGATAGTATCCTCTCCATTTCACATGAGGAAATGGGGTCCAGGCCAGGAATTCCAACCCTAGTCTTTTCTCAAACTCCGTCTAATACCTCAGACTTTCCTGCCCCACCCTCTAGCCCAGGAAACTCCCTGCTTCCTGCCCTATCCCTGGCCCCTGCCAGTTCTAACTTCCCTGGAATCTGTATTTCCCCTAAGGGGTAATCACGATTCAGGGACAATATATTCTGTGGGTCCTTTCCTAGAGGCAGATTAGCACCATGCCCAGCTCCCAGAGGAGAACCCACTGGCTCTGGCAGACAGGTGGCAGCACTTCTCACCTACCTGGGGCATAGCTCAGCACCCGCACACCAGGTTGCTCTGCAGCCAGGACTTGGAACATCATGTTACGGGCAGCCTTTCCTGCGCAGTACAGTGCCCAGCCCTTGAAGGGCTGCAGGGCACAGAGGGACGAGATGTTGACCACGGTCCTGATGAGGCCAGGACGTTCTGGGAAGGCCTTCAGGATGCTCGAGGTCAAGCAGAGCGTTGACGTCAAGTTCAGAGCCCAGTAGTTGTTCACTTCAGTTGGGTCACCCAGGTCCACGAAGCCTTTGGACACATCCCCAAGAGTGCCTGAAAACCAGATCTTAGGAATAAACCAGTGCAGGTGGGGCTTTCTCCTTCCCCAACCCTCCCCAAATCCCTCCAGATATCCCTTCCCATCCAGACCTAGAGGAGGAATCTGCCCAGCACTTCCGAAGACGCCTCCGTCTTCCCCAGGTCTGCAGACAGACCCACTTGGGGAACCCACCCACCCCACGCTGCAGACTGAGAAGGCCTTTCCCTGGGAGTGCTTTGGGGGTCTTTGGAGAAGCATGGGAATTTACTTGTTTGGCGACCCCATTCTCCGACTCAGGCCTCCGCCAGAGGGCGCAGAGCAAGGTGATCGGGAAATTTCTGCAGGCGCTTTAGAAAACCCTGGTCAGCCAAACCGTGGCGGAGGGAGGGGGAGAAAGGTTGCGCCGACGGTTCCCGGTCTTCCTCCAGTTCGCCCCGCCTACGCTCGCCATACAAGCCGGAAAACGAGGCCTTTGGACTTTTAGGCATGTTATCTTACTCCCTAGGTAAATTTCCCAACGGTGGAGGAAGTAAACGCTCAAATGGGGAGAGCGCCCCCAGCCCCCGGGGGCCTTACCCGCGTTGTTGATGAGCAGGACTCGCTGCAGCCCCTCGGGCTTGGGGAGCTCGCGAAGGGCGCCCTGCAGCTGCTGCAAGCCGGCCTCGGCGCCTAGGTCGGCGGGCACCCGCACCACGCGCAGACCCGGCCGCCCCGCGCTCAGCTCGGCCTCCAGCTGCCGCAGCGCGTCGTCGCTGCGGGCGCTTAGGACCAGCACGGAGCCAGGTGACAGCAGCGAGGCCAGGAGCGGGGCCAGCGCCCGGCCGAAGCCGCGGGAGGCCCCGGTCAGCACGCACACGGCGCGCCCCAGGCCGCCCTCCATGCCGCGCTCCTCTGCCCGGGCCGCCGCGGTGGGAGGAGCCGCGAGCGTGGGGGCGGGGACCCCGCCTGCGGGGCGGGGCGGGAACTTGCGGCTTCGGCCTGGGAGCGCCTGGAACCTGGTTTCCTCCGCCTCTAGTGGCGGAAGTGAAGGCACTGGCACTGTCCGTGGCGGTGAGAAAGGGCTAAACAGAAATGGCCGCGGGGCGCAGCCGACACGAGAAATCCCAGCGCTGCCTTGCTCTTCGCCCGTCTCTCCCGCACAGTCAACCCCCAGCTGGGACGCATCGCAGGCTCGGAATTTCCTCCCAGTGCCAGGCCCAACTTCGTGCACAACTGACTTCCTCCAGGGCAGGCCACCTGCTCGGTGCTTGCATCCCTGGACCTTGCCAATGAAAGGCCTGAATGAAGTCCATGCCCGTTTAGGGCTTGTGGTCCCTGCTGTGCTTGGGAGCTCCCTCTGGGAGAACTGACAGTTGCTCCTCCAACTGATGTTAAAACTCTTTTCCCTTTTACTAGGCTCAGAGCAACTTAGTGCTCCCGCCGGTTCCCCCTGCCTCCCTGATATTCTGACTGCTACTGTCCCTAGAGTCTATGTTCCCCTGGATTCTGCGCCCTCTCATTCTACAGTCTCTCTAGCAGGCAATTCCATCCACTCACCAATTCCATCCAGATCACCTAAGTCTGTACCCCCAGACCTCTGCTTCAGAAAACCCACATTTCCGGTTTTTTCCGAGGAGATCGGGGAGGTGAAACAAGTTGGCATGCATCTACAAATCTTAAAAAAGGAGTCTTTTCGTGATTTCATTTTTTTATGGCCAAATAGTAAATAGTATTCTATTGTGTGTATAAATATGAGGGTTGTCCAGAAAGTATCCAGCCATGCAGGAATCTTTTCCGAGTTTAGCACGGGCAGTAAGCCACCTCCAATAACTCAGCCCAACTCTCCGCAGGGCTAGAAACAATTTTGGGGGTAGCTTTTCAACATAGGTGCCTCTAGCACTTAGCACACACTTTTTATAAAATGTACAGTTCCGACTGTACATACACTATGGGACATATTGTAAGAACAAACTGCAAAAAATCTTAAACTTGATTTAGTAGACTTATTGTTAATATGGGTATTATTTTGAAACTATTTTATGTTAAGTAGGACAAAGAAAATAAGTAGTTATGCTAATGTTAGGAGCCAAGATTTTCAGTATTCGAGAAAAGAGATCAAGTATACATTCAAATCAGTTAAGGGGAAAGTCTGTAAGGTTAAATTTGAATTGGAAGCCAGAAAATTTTACAATTTTCTGGGCATGGTGGCTCATGCCTGTAGTCCTAGCACTTTGAGAGGCCTAGGTGGGAGAATCACTTGAGGTCAGGAATTCGAGACCAGCCTGAGCAGTATAGCCAGACTCCATCTCTACAAAATATAGAAAAATTAGCTGGGTGTGGTGGTACATGCCTGTAGTCCCAGCTACTTGGGAGGCTGAGGCAGGAGGATCGATTGAGCCCAGGAGTTTGAGGTTGCAGTGAGTTATGCTGACACCACTGCACTCTAATCTGTGTGACAGAGTGAGACTGTCTTAAAAAAAAACAAACCAAAAAACTCCTCCTGCCTCATCCTGCTGAGCAGCTGGGACTATGGCGGCATGCCACCATGCCTGGCTAATTTTTCTGTTTTTGTGGAGACAGGATCTCACTATGTTGCTCAGGCTGATCTCAAACTCCTGGCCTCAAGCAGTTACCTTTGCTTTGGCCTCCCAAAGTGCTAGGATTACAGGCATGAGCCATTTGCCTGGCTTACTAGGCCAGGAGTTTGAGGTTGCAGTGAGCTATGATGATGCCACTACACTCTAACCTGGGCAATAAAGCGAGACCCTGTCTGAAGGAAGGAAGAAAAAATTGTGTGATTCATTGCAATTAGTTTTATTTTTATACAATAATACCCAAAGCATGCAATTTTTCTCTTTCAGGTGTATTGGTTCTCCAATACCTATGACTAGCCTTTGTTTTTAAGGATTCTCCCTACAACAATAGCGGAGAGATGAATGTGGTGCCCAGGTAAAGTCTACAGTTGTGTTTTGCTTGACCCAAATAGGACTTTTTTTCTTTTTAAATTTGAAGTAACATTTTCAAATTGGGATATTTTTTACATAGCAGAATTTCTAACTTCTTTTGAATAATGGGAAGGTCAGAAAGACCTGGCTGAAGTGAGCAGCAGTGCCACTTTGGGAGAGGACCGAGTGCTCCAGTTGCTAGGACCCTTAATACTCACAGCCATAGGCCTTGGAGTTCCCTATGCCTGATGCGTAGTGGAATTCTTAGCCAGTGGTGACGGTCAAAACATTTGACATCCAAGGTGTTGCCAAACACAGGTTCCACTGCCTGCAACCCCCCAACCAAACAGGAGAGGCAAGTGTTGGTGAAGGAAAGGTGGTTTATTCAAGTGCCTGCAGCCTAAGGAGATGGCAGACTATAGTCTTAAAGACCATCTCATCTCCTCTGCTTACTGAGCAACTCATATAGGGAAGGGGTGAAGAGGGTTGGTGGCAGAAAGCAAGCTTTGTGCAAGTCATCATGACTTGCTCTAGGTCATTGGTGGATCTTGTTATGAGCAGTCTGAGGCCTACTCCGGACTCATGATCTGTTGTTCCTCAAGGTCATATTCTAATCATGTGCCCAGCAGCTATGTAAGCAAGCAGCAGGTTAATTCTAAACTTTAAAGACAGAACAAGCTGAAAGCACACTGGAAGCAAATGACTTCCCTTTACCCAGCCTATCGTTATAGTCTGAGTGGCCCTTGGGTGGGCTTACAAGGGCACCAACCAATCAGAGCAGACCCAGGCCACTGTTGGATTGTGGAGAGGTGGGCCTGGGAAGGTGAGGCTTTTGATATTTTAACCCACCATAGGACTATGTATATGTGTATACCATTTTTAATTTATACTTGAAACTTCAAAAATCTCCCTTAATGTGGCTAGTCATACAAAGATTTATTGAACATCTAACATGTTTTCTTGGTGATTTAATGGGCCAATATGTTAAGAAGACTCAAGTCTTTCCTCAGTTGGGAGACATTTTTCTGTAATTTGTCTCATTTTAGTCTCTACCAGGGGAATTGCCCCAATTAGTTCATTGGCTCTCCTGGATTTATTTCTAAGTCTTCTATATTTTCACTTACCATCATATTAATTTCTTTATCTTTTCCTATGAATTTTGTAAATATTTCTTGAGCCAATCTTTTAAATCACTGTAGTATCAATGTGTAGGTCATTGCCTCTATAGATTTATCTTATTGAATATAGGGCTCCAAATGGCCATAAGGTGTGGGGATGTGTACTCGTCAAGTTCACCAGTTTAATGAATGGATTCTTTTCAGCTGCCCCATGTGTGCGCAGGTTCTAAGTTATCTAAGAATTCTTTGAGGAGTGAGTGAGTGTGTGTGTATGTGTGTGTGTCTAGGAGGTAGGCTCTAAGTGTGTCTTTTCATTGGCCGTGGAGGGAAGATATGGATTGCTTGCAAAGGCATCTGGTCCAAACACGCCAGAAACCTTTGGCTTAATGGCAAATGCAAAACACACAGATATAATACACATACAAAGAAACATTCTAGACCTTTGAACAAAGATAGGGGATTAAACACACACATTTAATTTTTGTTCCCCTTTGAAACACTACTAAAACTATAGTAAACGTTTTGTTGTTTTATTTTGTTTTTAAAGATACAAACACACTTGGATGGGAGATGGGAGAGGAGATAACAACACTTTAGAGGCTAGAAATAACGTGGATGACATAGGAGATCCAAGGAATCTAAATCTTTGGCAGCAATGGGGAGAGCTGAGAACCACTTAACCTACTAGCAGAATTCTAAAAAGGATCGGGAATGGGCAACTCCAACTACCTCTGGAATGGAGCCAATGAGGAAGGCTGCAGTAAGAAGTTGGCAAAGCTATTTAAAAACCAATGAAATCCTGAATCCCCTCCCTCACACCTGGTTTATGGCTAACTCTCCCTCCCTTGCCCCAAATGAAGACTAAAGGTTTATTTTCTGGAAATGAAGAAACATGAGATCTCTGGGCTAGGGAATACTAGGTACAGCTGTGGGCATGAATACTCTACTAAACAGGCGTGGGCAGAGAAGAGGAGGCAGGCTTAAATGAACAGATGACACCGAATGCTGGAACCACCAGCTTTCTTCTCCCACTGAGCTCTGAGAATGGTGACAGCCAGGCTTTTACCTTTCAGAGTGGAGACTGGGGAATCTGACCACCCCAAGAGGAGAGTTCTAAATATATTGGTTATCAGGAGTTCACCAGTTTTGCCCAGCAGGTCCCTTTACATTGAAGTTCAAAGTCAACAAGCCTTATCCACTTACTTAGGGCTTTCAAATAGCTTTTTAGTCCTCTTACCGTAAATAATATATTCTATGAATGGAACAAGGACAGGATTATGAAAAAGGAATATCCAGAGAACAAAAAAGACTTGTTGAAAATGAAAAATATGACAGCAGAATTGTTTAAAAATTAACAGATGGGTTGGAGGATAAATTTGAGAACATTTTTCAGATAGAAGAGCAAAACTATAAAATAAGACAAAAGGAGAGCAAGAATTTTAGTGAGCCAGTCCCAAAAATGCAAATCTGAATGATAGGAGTGAGGGAGATTACAAGAGAAAGAAGAGGAAGAGGAGGAGGAGGAAGAAAGGGAGAAGAGGAGGAGGGGCAGGAAGAGGGAGAGAAGGAAAGAAAAGATAAAAAAGGGGAGGAAATCATCAGATAAATAATTCAAGAAAAATGTCCAGAATTGCAGGGTAAGAATTTTCTAGTAAAGGACCACTAAGTGCCCAGCACAAGGGATGAAAATGGACCCACAGCAAGGCTTATCTTTGTAAAATTCCAGAACAATAGAGATAAAGGAAAGATCCTCCAAGCTTTCAGAAAGAGAGGTAAAAATAAAAACCAACAATGTCTTACATAAACAAAGGATTATAATCAGAATGTCTTTGGACTTCTGGATAGCCACGTCAGAAATTCTGAAAGAAAATGACTTGTAACCTTGAATGCTATACCCACGCAGACCATTAATCACGTATGGGGGTGGAATAAATATCTTGCCAAATATACAGGTCTCAAAATGTTTTACTCTTATGTACTCTTTGCTGGAAAGTTCCTTGAGGATGTGCTTCATGAAAATTAGATCAACCAAAAAAGAAAAAAGACACAGGCTATAGAAAAGAAGAGATAAACAACAACAGAGAGGAAAATGCAGTCCTCACAATAATGGCTCAATTTCTTGAGGGAAAATTACTTCTGTAACAAAAACACCTTAACCTATAGCGGCTCAAATAAAGTGGGTGTGTATTTCTCCCTGCCAGAGTAGGTGTGTTGTCCTGGGAAGGTAGATGGGTCTCTTCCTTGAGATTGTCCAGAGGCCCAGATCCTTCCATCTTGTTGCTCGGTCATCTCCTAGGAAGTCCTCATCTGTGTAGTCCCATCTGGCTCACCAGCACCCCTTCTACATTCCAGCCTTCAGGGAGGAGAAGGCAAGCAGCTCCCACTCATGTCTGGTTAGCCAGAATTGATCCCATGTCCATCCTTCAGCGCAAGAGAGGCCAGGAAGTGTAGTCTCTAGCCTGGAAGCCATATGCCTGCTAAACTGGGGGAAGGGGGGTTGCTTCTAAAAGGAGGAAAGAAGAAAAGTATGAATCCTAGAAGACAGTGCACCCCAGCAGATCCTGGGGAGGCAGCTGTGCACAAGCAGAGCAGGTGAACAGGCCATGTTGGAGTAATCATGAGCTTTCTTGCAGGAGGGACTTCCTGAAGAAGGTGACCTTGAAAGACTACTTGATTAAATGAAATTCATTTAAACAAATATGTTTTGAATGTACCGTATATGCCAGATGCTATTCAAAGTGTGTGTCATACATTAGTGATGTGCATAAACTTATTGAGAAGACGTTTAGAAAAATGTGGTGGAGTTTGGGGTTGAATTAGTGATAAATACATAGGAAACTAAACATGCAACCAAACCTACAAACAGGACAACTCTTAACTCCAGGGAAAACAAGTTACGCAGAAACATAGTTAGTATGTGGTTTCATTCTGAAGAGCATCTAAAAAGCCATAATAATAAAAATGCTACATGTTGATCCAAACAAAACTAAGACATAACTGTACTGTATTAGTAAGATAAGGGGGTGGGAAGTGTATATTGTGTGTGGTGGGAGAAAGGGAAGGAAAGATAGCTGATTCCTCACCTTCCATAGTGGATATCAATAGATAATACTAAAAGCAAAAGATGTAGACAAGGCAACAGAAACATGTAATCTAGAGATATAATGACAAAAAAAAAAAAAAAGTCAGTGAGAGGAGTTGAAAGTGGTTGCTTCTGAGAAAGAAAAATATGGGAAGAAAGAGGATTGAAGACAGCTGTTTGCTTTTAACAAATCTTTTAAAGCCAGTGGACTGTATAATTGTGTGCATGTAAATTGCTGATTTAAAAATCATGATAGGCTGGGCATGGTGGCTCACGCCTGTAATCCTAGCACTCTGGGAGGCTGAGGCGGGCGGATTGCTCGAGGTCAGGAGTTCGAAACCAGCCTTAGTAAGAGCAAGACCCCATCTCTACTATAAATAGAAAGAAATTAATTGGCCAACTAATATATATAGAAAAAATTATCTGGGCATGGTGGCACGTGCCTGTAGTCCCAGCTACTCGGGAGGCTGAGGCAGGAGGATCACTTGAGCTCAGGAGTTTGAGGTTGCTGTGAGCTAGGCTGATGCCACGGCACTCATTCTAGCCTGGGCAACAAAATGAGACCCTGTCTCAAAAAGAAAAAAAAATAAAAAATAAAAAAAGATTAAAATCATGATAAAGGACTAATGATTTCTGCTGTAGATTGTGAGGAGCTTGGAAGCCATCTCTCCCAACCACATACCAACAACAAAAAAAGCTGAATAAAATGAAAATCAACAACTCTTCTTAGATCTATTAGAGAACTGAGGTCATAGGCAAACTGTTGTCCCCAAAATTGAAGAGACAGGTGGAAAGAGAGAACCACAACTTACTGCAGCAGAATCCCAGAAGCAGAAAACCTCAGGAACCAGTACTAGGTTAGGAAAGCCTAATCTGTAGTTGTTGGATTAATGGAGACCCAGTGTGGACAAGTTTGAGAGTTTAAAACTCCAAGGGGTTGCCAGTCATGGAGGCTCATGCTTGTACTTTGGGAGGCCAAGGTGGGAGGATTGCTTGAGGCCAGGAGTTCAAGACTAGCCTGAGCAACATGGCTCATTTGTACAATTTTTTTTTTAAACTTAGCCAGCATGGTGGTGCATACTTGTAGCCCCAGCTACTTGGGAAGCTGAGGCAGGAGGATCACTTGAGCTCAGGAGTTTGAGGTTGCAGTGAGCTATGATGATGTGACTGCACTCTACCCAGGGCAACAGAGTGAGACTATATATGTATGTATGTACATATAAATAAATAAATACTTGAGGGGGCCAGTCTTAGAGGGGCTCTGACACCTTCATGTGTTTTACCTCCAGGAACCCTGGGGTTCTTGTAGTGAAGATAGGAGAAAAAGTTCCTTGTGTTTCTGCCAGGTGAAAGGGGAAAGTAGCCACTTTTAAAAATGCCCAGAATAATCAGTTCTTAGCATGGCCTGCTCTCAAGAGAAACTATTTCACCAAGGCCTAACCTATTTGGGATCTACCAGAGCCTGGCCTATTTGGGTTTTACTAGAACATAACCAACCAAGGGAAAAGTAAATACCCAGCTCCAGCCTGCTCTAGCCTTCCACATGGGAGAAGGGAAATGCCCAACTCCAATACTCTCTAGCCTTCATGTCTCCCCTAAGGGGGAAGAATAAAACATGGTAAAGGAAAGGTTTCAGGCACCCTACTGGTGATGCGCTGTGGGTTCTGAGGGATGGCTCCAAAAGTGCAGATGAACTACCTGAAGACAGGCTCATGTTCTCACTAAGTTCCCACCTGAGCAATGGTAGGAGGTGGTGGCCTCTACGCAGGTTAGAAAGACAGCATGTTCACTAGTGTCCTAGGACTGTGGTAACAAATGACCACAAATTTGGTTGCTTAAAGCAACACAAATTCATTCTCAGTTCTGGAGGCTAGAAGTTGGAAATCAAGGTATCAGCAGGGCTATACTCTCTCTAGAGTCTCCAGGAGAGAATTATTCATTGCCTCTTCCAGCTTCTGGTGGCTGTAGGTATTGCTGCCAGCAATCCTTGATGTTCCTTGGTTTGTAGCTGTGTAACTCCAAACTCTGCCTCTGTCTTCACATGGTTTTCTTCTCTATGTCTCTTTGTCTTTCTGTCCTCCCCTCTTCTTATAAGGACACCTGTCATTTGAATTTAGGACCTGTCCTGAATCCAGGATGATCTCAAGAACCTCAACTGTAGCTGCAAATATGATCCTTTTTTGCTAAGTAAGATCATATTCCAGGTAGACTTGTCTTGGGGGGGGTGGGTAACAACTCAGCCCACTATGGTGTGTGATAGAGAAAGACGATTTTCTCTTTGAGAAGTTTGCTAGACTATTAAGCTCCAAATCTTGGCTCTTAGTTAAATTTAAAAAGCTTATATTTCTGAGAGATACACACAAAGGAATCACCAAACACATTCCAATGGATAATTTATGAAGATATGTTTCTGTCATTCTAATTATCACTTTCATGACATGAGAGTTACTAGAGTAAGTAAAGCTTTTGGAAAAGAATGAGAAAAGTAAGGTTCTGTGTAGCTAATGGGCTTTCTGGGAATCTTTGAGTAAAGGGAAAAGGACCAGGAAGGAAAAGCACACAAGGACCAAAGACATATTTGGTAGGAAGGGTGGCAATCAAGTGCTCCTAGGCTGGGTATAGAGAGTGGGCTTTCCTCCCTGCCACATCATTCCAACTTCAGGAGGTCATTGCTGGACAGCTCCCACCCTATGCACCCTTCGTTATTGGCTTGAGAGAAAGAAAGGAATCAGCCCCTGTTCCTTTGCCCTTCTCTCAGCTGACACCATGCTTTTCATTACTCCTCAAAACTCACCTTTTCTTTATTGCCCCTTTTGATCTGGGATTCCTTAATAATTTGTCACTTGGTGAAAGCTGATTTATGTGTATTTTTTAGTTTCATTCATTCGTTTATGCACTAATTCAATAACTATTTATTAAGTACCTACCAAGTACCAGGCTTTGAAGACACCACATCCACACCACATATAGGTGCCAAAGATACATCAGTTTACAAAATAGGCAAAAATTCCTGTTGTCCTGAAGCTTGCATTTTTGGAGGGAGCAGCAGACCAAAAATAAATAAATAAATAAAACTTACAGTATGTTCGATGTTGGATGGTCCTATGGTTCGAATGTGGCTCCCAAAGTTCATATGTTGGAAACTAATCCCCAAGGCAACAGTGTTGAGAGGTGGAGTCTAATAATAGGTGATTAGGCCATGAGGGCTTTGCTCTCATGAATAGATTAATGTCCTTATTGTGGGAGTGGGTTCATTATCATGGGATTGGATTCATTATTGCTTGTTGTAAAAGCAAGTTTCACCCACTATTGCTCTACTGCTCTCTCATGGGCTCTCTTACCCTTTGCCTTCTGCCATAGAATGAGGGAGCCTGAAAACCCTCACCAGATTCCAGTGCCATGTTCTTGGACTTCTCAGCCTCCAGAACTGTGAGCCAAATAAACTATTATTTATAAAGTACCCAGTCTCAGGTATTCTATTATAGCAGCACAAATGAACTAAGATAGATGGTGATAAGCTTCAAAGGAAAATAAAACAAGGGTGGTAAATATGGAGTGCTAGGGTGGAGGGTGCTTGCAATTTAATATAGGGTGATCAGAGAATGCCATGTTGAAAGCATAATATTTGAGAAGAGAACTGTAGGAGGTGAGAGTGTGACCCATGCAGTTATCCAGAGGAATACTATTTCAGGCAGAGAAAACAGCAAGCGCAAAGGCTCCTAAGTGGGAGGGTGCCTGGCTTGTCTGAAGAACAGGAAAAGGGCAGGGCTGTTTTAGTAGTGTTAGTAAGACAGAGAGAATTTAGAGAGATCAGAGAAGTCATGGAAGGCCAGATTTGCATAGGGCCTTATAGGTTGTTGTAAGACTTTTCCTTGTATTATGAGAGAGGAAAGCACTGTACCTGAGCATAAAGGACATGCTTGGACTCACAATTATTCTTGCTCCAGCTTTGAGAATAAACTGTAGACTTGGGGGAAGCAGGGAGGTTATTTAGGAGGTTATTTCTATAATAGAGAGTAGAGGTTCTTGAGGTTTGGACCAAGGAGGTAGCAGAAAAAGTGATGAGATGTGATTCATGTAGGGATACATTTGAAGAGAAAGGCAAAAGTGTTTGCTGAGGATGTGGATATGGAGTATACAAAAAAGGGAATACAAAAAAGGGAATCAATGGTAACTCCAAGGGTTTGGGCCTTAGCAACCAGGAGGATAAAAATGGCTATTTTCTGAAATGAAGAAGACTGTAGAAGGAGAGAGATTCTTTGGGGGAGATCAAAGCTCAGTTTTGGATATGTTAAGTTGAGATGTCTAGTAGATATCAAAGAGGAGATGTTAAGTAGACAGATACGTAAGTTGAGAGTAGAGAGGAGAGGTCTGAACTGTACAAATTTGAGTATCTTCAGCAGGTAGTTTTTAAAGCTTCAAGATAGGATGAGATCACTTAGGAAATGAGTATAAATGGACAAGAGAAGAAGTTGGAGAGATAAGGAGGAACCCACAAAAGGAGACAGATATAGGGTTCCCAAATGAAATAAAGGATACCTAGTTAAATTTTAATTTCAGATAAAGAATGAATAATTTTAATATAAAATTATCTCATGCAATATTTGGCACATTCTTATACAAAAAGTTACTTGTTTATCTGAAATTCAGGTTTAACTGTATTTTTGTTTGCTATGTCTGACATCCCTAGCCTGAGAAGCGGTGGTCATGGAGGTAGGAGAGAAATCAGGAAAATGTGATCTCTTGGAAGTATATTTAAAAAGTGCTTCAACTGCTGGGTGTGGTGGCTCACACCTGTAATCCTAGCACTCTGGGAGGCCGAGGCGGGTGGATTGCTTGAGGTCAGGAGTTCAAAACCAGCCTGAGCAAGAGCGAGACCCCATCTCTACTATAAATAGAAAGAAATTAATTGGCCAACTAATATATATAGAAAAAAATTAGCCGGGCATGGTGGCACATGCCTGTAGTCCCAGCTACTCGGGAGGCTGAGGCAGGAGGATTGCTTGAGCCAGGAGTTTGAGGTTGCTGTGAGCTAGGCTGACGCCATGGCACTCACTCTAGCCTGTGCAACAAAGTGAGACTCTGTCTCAAAAAAAAAAACCCCAAAAAAACAAAAAAAGTGCTTCAAGAGGAAACATGTTCTCAACATGTCACAAGCTCTTGATCAAGTAGGCAGAGAACTGATTTTATAACACAGAAGTCATTGGTGGTCTTCATATGAGAAGTTTCAGTGGAATGCTGGGTGCAAAAGTTTGACCGAAGTAGATTCAAGAGAGAATGAAGGAGGCCAGGCACAGTAGTTCATGCCTGTAAATCCCAGCACTTTGGGAGACTGAGAATTGAAAAATACCGAGGGTAGGATGTATAGCATAGATTATCTAAGACCTACTTACTATCCACTTCCATTATCATTGAATCTTCATTGTGGATCTACGGGTGAAATGCAGAATCATGTCTGTATCTCCCAGGATCATTCCATGTTTCCCTGTGTGTAACAGGGTTTTTCCTGCGTGGATCTGCTTGTCTGCGGACTGCATTGTCCTCCTCCGACTGCCTGATTCTCTGAATCTATGCAGTTTCCTGTCTCTACTCATAATACTCCCTGCTGGGGCCCCACTCTCCAGAGTAGAAAATGCCAGTGTTAGCCTCCCTCAAAATTACACATTACCACCAATATAATGTGTTTAATAATGTCAATAATACAAACGAGGCATGTCCTTATGAATTATCGCCTACATTTGAATATTCAAGTACAAATAATAATGCTAGATTTAACGTAAAGTGAAAATACCATTCATTATACACTTTATATGTTGACTTTTTTTTTTTTACACTTTAAAGTATTATTGCAAGGGTAAAATTCCAAGGTAATTAATGATGACTATAAAAGCTGTTTATTTTAAATATTTAAAGAATTGTTGAGAGATTTCAAGTAAATAGAAGGAATAGGCTGCGCTAATACAAACATTATGAAAGCATGGAAGATAGATAATTTAGGAATAAATTTTTATCCTTTTTGATCTTATAAATTAATGAAAAATATAAATAATGACATAGGCAAAATAATCAAAATTATAACTGAAAATTGCTACAAACAATAAGAAAGTTTTGTAAGGCCATTAGTATAAAATAAGTAATTCAGAAATCAATAGTTTCATACTTAAATGACGGCCAGTTAGAAGACATAATGGAAGACCATATATAATAGGTTCAAAAAAGAGAGAATAAGTAGGTGCACATTTGAACAAGAAATGTACAAACCTATATAAGGAAAACTATGCTGGGTGCGGGTGACTCACGCCTGTAATCCCAGCACTTTGGGAGGCCGAGGCAGGAGGATTGCTTGAGGCCAGGAGTTTGAAACCAGCCTGGGTAACATAGTGAGACTCTCGTCTCTACAAAAAAATGTAAAAAGAATTATCAGGCATGGTGGTATGGCAGCATACGCCTACAGGCCCAGCTACTTGGGAGGTGAGGTGGAAGAATTGCACCCAGGAGTTCAAGGTTGCAGTGAGCTATTATTACACCACTGCACTCCAGCCTGGATGACAGAATGAGACTCTGTCGCTCAATAAAATGAAACTAAAACTTTGTCAAAGAACAAAAAAGTAGACCAAAATAGAAAGGTATGAAATGTTCTTGAACAGGAAGACTCAGCATTGCATTACAGAGATGTTAGTTCTTCCTAAATTAATTAAATAAATAGAACCTCAATGAAAATATTAGCAAGTTTTTTTTTCCTGGAATGAAATAAGCAAGGATAGTTAGGAACTAAATATAATGCCTGGAACTAGATTGGATTCTGTGCTGGAAGTGTGAGAAATGCTATAAAGGGTATTATTGGGTCAAATGCCAAAACTGAAATATGAATGATAGATTAGATACAAGTATTGTATCAATATAAATTTATGAAGTTCATAATTGTACTGTGGTTATATAAGAAAATATCCCTATTTTCAAGGAAATGCACATTTGGTAGTACTTAAGCGTAAAGGGCCATGATGTATGAAATTTACCCTCAGATGGTTTGGCAAAAAAGTTGTATGTGAGGGAGAAAGACAAGACAACATAACAAAAGAAATATTAGCAATTGTGAACCTGGGTAAAGGATCTATGGCTGTTCAATGTATTACTTTTATGTCTGCAATTATATTTGTAAATTTGAAGTTATTTCCAAATAAAGAGTAAAAATAAAAAGAATAGACAGGAAAAGTCTGAAAAGAAGAGCAATTGAAGGAGACTAGTTCTACCATAAACATACTATCAAAATGGTATAGTTTTGGCACGCAAGTAGACACACAGACAAAGAAACAGAAAGAAAAATCCAGAAAAAGATGAAGAGCATAGGGAAGTTTAGCTTATGATAAAGGAGGCATCTCAAGGCAAATAAACCATGTTACACCTGAGTATTTATCCGGAAAAGATAAAGTTGGATCCATACCCCACACTATACATCAAAATAAACTCCAGGCCAGGCATGGTGGCTCACGCCCGTAATTCTAGCACTCTGGGAGGCCAAGGTGAGCAGATTGTTTGAGCTCAGGAGTTCAAGACCATTCTGAGCAAGAGTGGGACCCTGTCTCTACTAAAAAAAAAAAAATTAGCTTGACAACTAAAAATATATAGAAAGAATTAACTGGGCATGGTGGCACATGCCTGTAGTCCCAGCTACTTGGGAGGCTGAGGCAATAGGATTGCCTGAGCCCAGAAGTTTGAGGTTGCTATGAGCTAGCTCCTAAGAGAGCAAAGATTTTATAGAAAAAATAAAACCATAAAAGTAGTAGAAGAAAACATGGACAAATTTCTTTGTAACATTGGAGTGTGGAAGGCCTTTCTATGATTTAAAATCCAGAAGCCAAATAAGAAGAGATTGATAGACTATGAGTAACGCAAGGAAAAAAAGAATAGTAAAAGGAATAAAGAAGAGATTGATATATTTTACTACAATAAAAAGATTTTTAAGGCAAAAAAGGAAGTAAAGTTATAGGACAGAGAAAAATAGAAAAAGTTTCCAATCCATATGACTGACAGAGTGCTAATCTCTTCAATATATAAAGAGTTCATTGAAATCAAGACAAAAAAGACAACCCAATATAAAAATAGGCAAAGGACATGAACAGAGAGTTCTCAGAAAAGGAAATGCAAATGACTTTAAACACATAAAAGATGCTCAATTTCACTCAAATATGAGAACTGCAAATTAAAACAAAATTGATGTGCCATTTCTCAACTATGAGCTTGTGAAAAAAAATCTAAACATTTGATGACACATAATTTTAGCAAGGAACTCTTATGCATTCCTAATTGAGGCCCAAAAGATTACAATCCTATGGAAGGCAATTTGGAAATATCTTTCAAAATTACGAGTGCTTCTACCCTCTGACCAGTAATCCCACTTCTGGAAATTTACCTCAAATGTACTTCACATATATGAAATAACTTATGTTCAAGTTTATGCATGGTAGCATTGCTTATAACAACAAAATATTGGAAAAGATCCAAATGTTATAAACAGGGACCTGGTTAAATATACTATGGTACATACTAAATAATGGAATAATATGCATCTGTGAAACTGAATAAAAATTTTTCCTTATAGTGATATGAAAGAATCTCTAATCTACATTGAATGGAGAAGGCAAAGTGAAGAAGAGAAAAAAATATATATTATGCTACCTTTTGTGCAATAAATGAAGAATAACATATTTAGATTTTCTAACATTTGCATATTAAATAATGGACAAAGCCCCAATAAATTATAAAACTAGCTGATTATAGAGGAGGGAGAGGGGAATTTGGGTGAAAGTGAAAGTATATTCAGAGTATACCCTTATATATTATTTTGGTTTTGTAAACCATGTAAATGTATTTCTTATTGAAACAATAAATAAATAAACAGCTTCTTAAACAAAAACATAAATGTACTAGAAAAAAGAATAAACACAAATTATATCAGAATTTTAATCTTGGTAGACTTGCTTTGCATTTTAGCATTCATAACAATAAACAAAATATTCTTTAAGAACTATGCTTCATTTTTAGTTATTTTTTAATTAATTTAGCTTTGAATCTTTCAAGAAAAAGTCCTATTTGGGAAGTTTTTACATCTTGTGAGGATGACTTATCAGGAGAATATCAGCATTGCCACCTCAGAAGTTTCTGAGGAGGAAAACTCTAAAATCATGTAGAACAATATCCGTGCTGAAACAACTCTGACGCAGATATAACAAGGAATACAGATTGTGAATAAAAGAAGAAACTTTCAGAGAAAAATGAGGTATCTCAAACCGATTATGTTCTTACTTATCAAACTTCAAAACAAGACTTAATAAAAATGTGTCAAGAAGGTATTCCGCCGGGTGCGGTGGCTCACGCCTGTAATCCTAGCACTCTGGGAGGCCAGGGCGGGCGGATTGCTCGAGGTCAGGAGTTCGAAACGAGCCTGAGCAAGAGCGAGACCCCGTCTCTACTATAAATAGAAAGAAATTAATTGACCAACTAATATATATAGAAAAAAATTAGCCGGGCATGGCGGCGCATGCCTGTAGTCCCAGCTACTTGGGAGGCTGAGGCAGCAGGATTGCTTGAGCCCAGGAGTTTGAGGTTGCTGTGAGCTAGGCTGACGCCATGGCACTCACTCTAGCCTGGGCAACAAAGCCAGACTCCATCTCAAAAGAAAAAAAAAAAAGAATGTATTTCCTTTTACTTTTGAGTCTATGCAAAAATTTAAACAGAAAGCTTGACAAAAATATTGCTATAGACTGCCGGTTATTTTTAGTGGTAGAAGATGAAGGATTTTTGACATTTGATGAAGATATAAAGTTCCTTCTATAAAATGTATTACTAAAAAAAGTTTCCCTAGAATTAAAGCCTGCTGTGTATAAAAAGGTTAATGATATTATTAAATGTGCTACTTCTGTACCCTCTACATCAGACACTTGGACATGCAGAAACAACCAGAAGCCTTTTTAAAAAAATAAGATAGCACCATGGATTACTGGCAATAAACAGAGTGAGAGTAGACAGACCTTTTCCATATTCTTCTTCGGCCAAAAGAAACTATGTGATATACAAGATACTTTGGAACTACCTTGTTAGGTACTTATAATGTTCAAACAATATAAAATAGCAGTTATTGTACATTAAAAAGGCTGCTTGACCAAAAGAAAGCCTTGATATTTTACCTTGAAGAAGCAATAGCGACATAGCAGGGCTTTCTAACAACCCATGGTGGTTTGTAGAGAAAGGAGTTTACTTGGTGGAACCTACTGCAAAAGTAACCAACTCAGTTGTCTTGTGAGGGCAGTATTCCTTTCACTGAAACCTGCTGGAAAGATTCTCCTATCAGTCTACTCTAGTGACAATTTCAAAATTGATGTACATGTAATAAAACCTGAGATGCAGATGTAAATTCAGAATTTAAATCATACTGTTCTCTTGTGTCCTATTTCAAGATTCAAAGTTTAAAGACAAGTATTTTCTAAAGTGATTGTGTGATGCAGCAAGTGCATGAAAAAATTGCTATAAATAAAAGTTATACATGAGCGTGATCACCTTAAATCTGATTTTGAAAGTATTTAGGGAGCATTTTCTTTCAGCAGTGCACAAAGCTTCAGTTTGTAAAACTGCCATAATGAAAATGTTCTGTCACCATCAACATTATTTAATCAAGCAGTGAAAGAAGACATCTTTACCTTAGTCAGGTACCATTAAAGAGAAAGAAACGTTCAATAACATGGTGGTAACATCACCATCAGCAGGTCATCATGGCAGAGCAAGACAAAAACTATTTTGCTCTCTTCCCCACCTCAGTAGAAAACGAACATCTATTTAGTATTACAAACATTCAGTATAGTGACCACAAGAGCAAACGGACATTGTTGAGGAATTATTTCTTTACTGCAATGGCAAATTGTTAAAATATGACCATTAACATTGTAATAACAAAATTCAAATAATGTAATATTTATATTCAAATGTTCATGGCAATGTGACGTATATGTAAATGTTCATGGCAGCATTATTCACATAGCCCCAAACTGGAAACAATATGAATTTCCATCAGCTGGTAAGTAGATAAATAAAATATGATATATCCATATAATAAGCAATAAAAGGAACAAAGTCCTGATGCATGCAACAACATAGGTGAATCTCATGAAAAGTCAGACACATATAACAACATATTGTATAATTCTACTTGTATGAAATTTCTAGAAAGGGAAAGACTATAGAGACAGAAAGCAAATCAATGGTTATCTCAGACTTAGGGTAGAAGCAAGAATTAGCTGCAAACAAGCATGAGGGAACTTTTTGGAGTGACAGAAGGGTTCCACACTGGATTACGACTGTAAGCCCTATATAGTTTTAGCTCTTAAATTTAGGTTTTTGATCCACTCTGAGTTAACTTGTTGTTTTGTCTAAACAACAAACATTCATCTTCTCACAGTTCCGGAGACTAGAAGTCCAAGATCAGGGTGTCATTGGGATTGGTGTCTTGTGAGGGTTCTCCTCCTGGCAGACAGGTGGCCCCCTTCTTGTCGTGTCCTCACATGGCCTTGCCTCTGTGTGCACACATGGGGAGAGAGTGCTCTCTGCTGTCTCTTCATCTTCTTTATAACACTCCAGTCCTACTGGATTAGGGCCCCATTCCTTTTTTTCCTAATTTTTTTAATTATGTATGTTAAAAAATACATAAAATTTACCATCTTGAACATTTTAAGTGTAAGTTCAGTGGTATTGAAAACATTCATACTGTGCAACCATCATCCATCTCTATAATTCCTTCACCTTGTTAAACAAACACTCTATACCTATTAAGCAGTGACTCCCTGTTCCCCTGCCCTCAGCTCCTGACAAACACTTTCTATCTCTATGATTTTTGACTGCTCTTAGTACCTAAAAAAAATGGAATCATACAGTATTTGTTGTTTTGCGACTGGCTTATTTCACTTAGCATAATGTCCTCCTTCATCCATGTTATAGCACATGTCAGAATTTCCTTCCTTTTTAAGGCTGGACGATATTCCATTGTGTGTATATCCCACCTTTTGCTTATGTATTCATCTTTCAGTGGACACTTGGGCTGCTTCCATGTTTTAGCTATTGTGAATGATGCTGCTGTGAACAAGGCTGTGCAAATCTCTCTTCAAGACCTTGTTTTCAATTATTTGGGTTATATATCCAGAAGTGGGATTGCTGGATCATACAGTAATTCTATCTTTAACATTTTGGGAAACTGCAATACTGTTTTCTACAGTGGCTGTACCATTTTACATTCCCATTAACAGTGCACAAGAGATCCAATTGCTTCACAACCTCACAACACTTGTTAATTTTCTGTTTTTTTAAAACCTAATGGATGTTAGGGGATATCTCATTGTAGTTTCAATTTTCATTTCCCTAATGATTATGATATTGAGCATCTTTTTTTTTTTTTTTTTTTTTTTTGAGACAGAGTCTCACTTTGTTGCCCAGGCTAGAGTGAGTGCCGTGGCATCAGCCTAGCTCACAGCAACCTCAAACTCCTGGGCTCAAGCAATCCTGCTGCCTCAGCCTCCCAAGCAACTGGGACTACAGGCATGTGCCACCATGCCCGGCTAATTTTTTTTTTTTTCTATATATATTAGTTGGCCAATTAATTTCTTTCCGTTTATAGTAGAGATGGGGTCTCGCTCTTGCTNTATATATATTAGTTGGCCAATTAATTTCTTTCCGTTTATAGTAGAGATGGGGTCTCGCTCTTGCTCAGGCTGGTCTCGAACTCCTGAGCTCAAATGATCCGCCCACCTGGGCCTCCCAGAGAGCTAGGATTACAGGTGTGAGCCACCGCGCCCGGCCGATATTGAGCATCTTTTCATGTGCCTATTTGCCATTTGTTTCTCTTCTTTGGGGAAATGTCTGTTCAAGTCCACTGCCCATTTTTCAGTCAAGTTTTTTTATTGTTGTTATTTTGGGAGATCTCTATATGTTCTAGGTATTAACCCCTTATCTGATATATGATTTGCAAATATTTTCTCCTATTCTATAGGTTGCTTTTTTACTCTGTTGATAGTGTCTTTTGATGCCCTCAATTTTTTTCATGAAATCTAATTTGTCTATTTTTAAATCTAGAAATGTTTAGTGTATCTTAATTGATGGTCTCACCAATCATTATCCAATGTTAGTTCCCCAAGAAAACTTAGGATAGTGTATGAGAAGAAGGGGCAATGGATGTGGGGTAGCAAAGGCAACAAATTGTCCTTTAGAACAGCAGTCCCCAACCTTTTTGGCACCAGGGACCAGTTTCATGGAAGACAATTTTTCCGTGGACTGGGGGTGGGGATGGTTTGGGGATGATTCAAGCACATTACATTATTGTGCAGTCAAACCTCTCTGCTAATGATAATCTGTATTTGCAGCTGCTCCCCAGCGCTAGCATTGCCTCCTCAGCTCCCCCTCAGATCATCAGGCATTAGATTCTCGTAAGGAGCATGCAACCTAGATTCCTTGCATGTGCAGCTTATAGTAGGATTCGTGCTCCCATGAGAATCTAATGCCACCGCTGATCTGACAGGAGGTGGAGCTTATGTGGTAATGGGAGCCACAGGGAACAGCTGTAAATACAGGTGAAGCTTGGCTTGTTCACCTGTGGCTCACCTCTTGCTGTGGGGCCAGGTTCCTAATAGGCCACAGACCATTGCTGGTGGGGTTGGAAACTGCAGCTTTAGAAGCTAGATTTTTGCTAGGATGCTCATTAGTTCATTTATTTATCGTACCAAAAAGTTATGAGTGTTCAATATTAACTAAATGTTTAAATAAAATTTAGCACATTTGAGATGTTCTATGGTGCAGATGTTTAGCACATTTGAGATGTTCTAGAATCATACTTTGAATTAATACTTAAAGATGAAAAAACTCATTATGGAAAAATAGAATAAAACCTGTATAGAATCTATGAATCAAATTTAGTTTAAAAGTTATTGCCAGGCACAGTGGCTCATGCCTGTAATCCTAGCACTTTGGGAGGCTGAGGCAGGAGGGTCACTTGAGGCCAGGAGTTCAAGACCAGACTGAGCAAAAGAGTGAGAACTCATCTCTATGAAAAACAGAAAAATTAGCTGGGCATGGTGGTGTGCACCTGTAGTCCTAGTTATCGGGGAGGCTGAGGCAGGAAGATTGCTTGAGCCCAGGAGTTTGAAGTTACGGTGAGCTATGATGAGAGCACCGCACTCTAGCCCAGGTTATAGAGTAAGACCTTGGCTCAAAAAACCAAAAATTATTTAGTTTGAAAATTTTATTTCTACATATAACCAACCCCTGAAAGAAATGTACCAAAATGTGACTAGTAGAATAATAAAATGTGTGAATACACACACACACACACACACACACACACACATACATGTTGTAGTGGGTTGAAAGATGACCCCTAAAAAGATATATCCATGTCCTAATACTTGAGCTCCTAAATTTGACCTTATTTGAGACAAGTATTTTTGTATATGTAATTAAGTTAATGATCTTGAGATCATCCTAGATTATCAGGATGGGTCCTAAATTTAATGATCCTTATAAGAGACAGAAGAGAAGACATACACACAGAGAAGGCCAGGGCTAATGTACGGAAAAAGCAAAAAGGGAAGGTGGAGAGAGCCTAAGTGCAGCCATTTTGATGGTTCCAGACCCTAACCTCCCTGAACAAGGAAGCACCAGTAAGTCGCTGGCTGGGGACCAGCAGAGGATGGATGGATTACTAAGCCAGATGCCTTACAAACTGTTTGCACTTACCTTTCTGTGACAACAGACAATGCTGGTCACAAATGGCTGTTTCCTAACAGGGATTTTTGGACACATAAAAATGTTACTATTGCCCCATAAGGTGTCCCTGTCCTGCTTGGGAAAAGACTCCTGGTCTATGGAGCAGGATCTATTATGTGCCTCTCTTAATAAACATTCTATCATTAGTTGACCCGCTCTCGAATTCAACTGCCCACTTTGCAGTTCAAGGGGCCTTCCTCCCTTCACTGGGACACTCCCTGTGTCACAGACATTAGAAGATGGAGGCAGAGATGGGAGTGATGCAGCCACCAGCCAAGGAACCCCTGGAGTCCCCAGAAGCTGGAAGAGGCGAGAAACAATTCTCCGCTAGAGCCTCTGGAGGGAGAACAGCCCTGCTGACACTTTTGCCCTTCCCTTGATGCCAGAGGATAAATTTGTATTAAGTCACCCAGTTTGTGGTAATTTTGTTACAGCACGCCTAGGAAACTAATGTGAACACAAATAAACAACAGTCTTCCTACGTAGTTTATACAATATGCATTTTCCCAAATTTTTCATATTTTTTCCACAATAAAGGTATTGTTGTAAAAGTTGGGTCTAAAGAAGATCAGACAAAAAGCAAAGTTCAGCAAAAAATTCAAGGGGCCTGAACTCTCACAGGGCAATGGCCCAGGAGAAGCCAGCCACTGTGACCGCAGTTTGGGCCGTCGTCCTGTCTCTCACTTTCCGACTCCGTTCCTCTTTCTCTCTCCTTCCCAGCCCGTCTCAGCGTGGGGTCAGCGGGGAGCTGGTTGGGGGTTCGACCTCCAGCCCTGCCGGCCCCGGCACCCGCATCCTGATTCCCGCCTGTCTGGGACTGGGAATCGCGCACTTCCGAAGACTGGTGGCCGCCGCCTGTTCCAGAGCCGGGAGACACACGGAGGGCTAAGGAGTGAAGCCCGACGGTGACACGCCCGCACCACCTCGCGGGTTCCGACCCAGCGGAAGGCAGTCTTTGTTTTCCATCTCCAAGGGCCGAGGATTCAAGTGACTACCTTTCGTCGGTGGGGTGGGCGTGGTGGAACGGCCCGGCAGCGAAAACACAGGCCACCTTAGTTTTGGAAACCTGGAAACGGAAAGTGGTCCCCGGTTTCCTCGGTATTCTCTGTTGTCCTGTCTCCCAGGTCCTCCAACACAGCAGCGCCCTCCATCCCGGCGGACGCCCGAGAGAGAGGCACCGCCAGGCGGAAGCCCGCTCCCAACTCGCCTTCACCGTCGCCAGCGGCTTGGCGCCGGAGCCGCCGGGCCACCACCAGGTGGCGCCAAAGCGCAGCGGACACCCGGAGGATTCCCATGATGCAGCCTCGGACTACAGATGCTGGTAGGACAGGAGAGTTAGATGTGGCGTGAGTCTCTGCGAGAGGGGTCTGGCCCCTTGTCCACCCCACCCCTTCCTGGGGGTTGAAACTGTCCTGAAGGGGGTATAAAAACTCCAAGTTAGGGGCGTGAGATTCAAAAGTGGATATTTTCCGGGGAGAACAGAGAAACAGTAAGTAAACCTTATTGAAGTCAGCCTACAGCAGCCTGCTGAGGGACTAAGGTTGTACAAGGACTAGAAGAAGAGCCGGGACAGCCCTGCGTGTCCTCAGACCGCAGAATTGCTCACAGTGTATGCAAAGGTTTCCCTTTGCCCAAAAGGGGCACAAAAGTGGCTGGGAGAAGAGAAAGTGACCTTGAGGTTCGGCCCAGAAGTGCATTTGTGCAAAACTAGGAAACGTGGGAAACAGGCCACTAAGTTAATGTCTGCAAAGTCTGTGACAGGTCACAAAGGCCTGGGAGCAAAAGATGACATACATCTCAATGGATGCCAAAGTGGACAGGTGATGACCTCAGAACATTCAGATGATGTTCCCTTAATGCTACAAATGTGCCTCATGACTAGATGCAACCTCCAGGGAGAAGGTGGGAAGGAGGAAACACTAATTGGGAAAATCCTGGGGAAAAAAAGTGGCCGAGTTTACCTGGAACTGACCAATATTATTAAACATGTGTGTGTGGTTGGTGTTTTTTTTAAATGGATACTTAAAATAGATGAAAAGTGTGTAATAGAAAATAAATTACATTTTCTAACTAAACCTGAATCTGTGGCCTGCGAAATTGCATGTCAGCTGCAAATATTCATAAAAATTGATTGCATAGAAGAAACCTTAATAAATTCCCTAAAGCAGAAATCATATAGGAGTCCTCAACTGTTTTGGCACCAAGGACCGGTTTCATCGAAGACAATTTTTCCATGGGGCTGGGAGGTGGCGCTCTGCAGCCAGGTTCCTAACAGGCTGCAGATGGTACTGGTCCATGGCCCTGGGGGTTGAGAACTGCAGATATAGATCACATTCTCTAGCCACATGGTAACCAGTGAATATGTCGAAACCAAGTAAGAAAACCCAGCCACCTGAAAATAAAAATGAGAAAATTATCCAATAGTACTAGAGTCATAGAGAAATTAAGATTATCATATTCAATTCTTTAGAGAAAGAGTGAATAAAAACACAACATATCAAGTCCCAGATACATGGACAACAGTGTGTTTCAGATATAATTTCATAGCTTTAAATGTTTTTATTAGCTGAGACAGAGAACTGACAAACTGAATATTCCACTTAGAATTTTAGAAAAACAATAAAGTCTTAAGAAAGGAGTAAAAACATAACTATGGAAATAATTAGGAAAAAGGGCCAGGCACAGTGTCTCATGACTGTGATCCTAGCACTCTGGGAGGCTGAGGCAGGAGTCAGCCTCAATCACATCGCTTGAGTTCAGGGAACCAGCCTGAGCAAAAACCTGGGCGTGGTGGTGGCCACCTGTAGTCCCAGCTACTGGGGAGGCTGAGGAAGGAGGATGGCTTGAGCCCAGGATTGAGGTTGCAGTGAGCTATGATGACAACACTGCACTCTACCCAGGGTGACTAAGTGAGACTCTGTCTCGAAAAACGATAAATAAATAAATAAAAACAATAACAAAAAGTTATTTTTTAAAAACTAAAAGACAAATTTTAGGCCAGGTGCAGTGGCTCATGCCTGTAATCCTAGCACCTTGGGTGGCCGAGGCGGGAGGACGCTTGAGGGCATGAGTTCGAGACTAGCCTGAGCAAGAGCAAGACTCCCTCTCTACAAAAAGTAGAACAATTATCCAGGTGTCATGGTCTGCCTATAGTCCCAGATACTCAGGAGGCTGAGGCAGGAGAATTGCCTTAGCCCAGGAGTTTGAGGTTGCAGTGATCTGTGAGGATGCCACTGCACTCTAGCCCTGGAGAACGGTGTAAGACTCTGTCTCAAACATATATACATAAATAAATTCACTAGGAGAAAGTGCAAAATACCAACCTCTTACTTACCTTGTCCTCCAGAAAGAACTTAGCCATCTTTCTCAGCATAGGGCCTTTCCTTCCTCCACTTTGTCCACTGTACCCCTTTATGGAGAGTCACAATACACCCTTCCTCATAGGTTAGAGCTCACTCCCACTAGACTTAAAGGTAACCATTAAAATCCTGCAGATTCCACACCCACATAGCCTAGATAAGATAGGGAACAGTCCTCCTTGAAGATGGCAGCATGACAAAATTGGCACAAGGATGAAGTGAGTTCCTATAACTGATTGAAAGGTGCTTATACCTTTGTGTGTGAATGCATGTGTGTATATGTATGTGTGTGCACAAGCAGGTGTGTTGTTGTGTTCTTTCAATGCTGGAATGACACTAAATTGTTGAATTCTGTGTCATCCAATCACAACTAAAAGCACATTTTTATGTGTTTAACAGCCAGTGATGAACACGCATTATAAACCAAGGATTTTTATTAATTCCAACTGTGCACCTGACATTAAAAAGAAGAAAAGCCTCCCAGAAAGGAACTAACCTAATTTCCTTGTGTACTTGTATGAATCATTTGTAATTAACTGAGCACCATATGCCAGGAACTCAGTGCCAAACAGTCATTCTCCCATTTCGCCTCTTATCATGAGGGAGGTACTATTATCATTGCCGCTTAATAGATAGGGCTTACCGAGGGGTTAAAGTGACTTGCCCAGCATCACACAGCTAGCCCGACGCTGAGTCAGGAGTATAAATGAAGTTTGCACAGCTCCAAAGATATTGGTATTCTCATTATGCTATAATTTCCTATGCTTTAAAAATTATTTTTCTCCATTCTTGTTGTGTGCATACAAAAAATAATATGTATGCCTACCTTGATCTTTTTATGGCCCTAGATACGACCTGATGCAGGAGGCCCAGAGTAGCCCCAGAGCATGGAACACCGTGTTGTGGTATGACTGCCACAAGGTGGCAGCAAAATCTGAAAGTTTTTCATTGACAGTGCCACCCTTTCTTGCCTTTCTTGAATCTGCACAGGCAGGGGAGGGCTCCCTGTTCTCCAGGTCCTTTGGTCTCTGTCTGCTTTCCATCATTCCGCTCCACTGCCTCCCACAAAACGAGCAACACAACACCGGCTTGCATTAAAACACCGCTGCTGCTAATCCACAGTGAGTCTGCACTTGAGTCCTTCTCAAGATATAAACTATATAAACCAACTACTCTGGGTAATGAATGTATAGAAATTTAGTTATTTTGTTTCTCCAAGTGTTTATTTTAGTTTATGAATAATGTAAAGGTTTCCCGAGTTGCCACTTCATCATTTTCCCCCAAATTTTGGCGTCTAGTATTAAGCAAAATCTAGCAAAACCCACAGACCCCTTACAACTAGCTAAATCCGAGGTCTGGGAAGCCATCCCAAAGGTAAGACTAAAATTCCTAAAACTGCCTGGCATTGCTGAGTAGACCTGGCTCTATCTGCCTATAATTATCATCAGTTCCTCTGAGATTTGGCGTGAATTTGCCATGGTTTGTGCCTTTTATTTTTATGTTTTCTTGGTACTTTATAGGGAAGTTAAAAGAGGCTGCATTAAGGATTGTAGCTGATAGCTGATATCAGCTATCAACTATCAGCTATCAGAGAGCTGATAAAGCATGTAGCCAGAATGCCCTTTCAAAACGCAGCTGGGCTGAATGTTTGGCAATCCCGTGGACCAGCCAGATTTTGAATTTGAAGGTTCCTGGAGTTGGCACCAGGGCAGTGGCATCTTCCTCTCTCCTCTCTCATTCTCACCACGCTCACTTCTTACTACCTTCGGGAAGGCCAGGGAGGTCTGCCTAGATGTAAGCGTCTGTGGTGCCAGAAGAGACTCTCAGGCCTATAGCCCCAGAAGGAGAAAAGAAGGGTTACCCAGACTAGTTCAAAAACAATTCTGCTGGGCGGCTGTCACCCCAGAAACTCCAGAGGCTGAGGTGGGAGGATCACTTGAGCCCAGGAGTTCAAGGCTGCAGTGAGCTATGATAGCACCACTGTACTCCTGCCTGGGCAAACAAGAGTGAGATTCCGTCTAAAAAAAAAAATTCTGCCCTCTTCCTGCATGCATGTTCAGTGACAGCGGAGGTTAAAAACCCAGCTGCGTGATTCTCCTGCGGCCCCTTCTCTTTCATGAGGCTCTTACTGACCAGAGCCCCTTCAGGGTGAGGCTCGTGACCACGACACTCTTCTGCAGTGGATGAGACCTCCACCCTGAGGGTTCCCGGCTGTCACTTTAGCCTCCCTCTTATGAGGTCTCAGACAAACATCTGGGAACTTCGGTTCTTGCAGTGTGGGCTGGGCAGAGAAGGAGTGACCTTCTTGGCACCTGGAGACCCAGCTCTGAAGGTTGGGGGCTACCATCGTGGCCACTCGTCCCACCTCCATCCTCTCCCCAGTGCCAGTTGTTCTAGCTGCTGACAGGCCTCTAGGGGTTTTCCCCCTCCTCTGTACTTGGCAGTTGAGGGAAATAACCTCAAAATGCTACATTTATTTAATAGCCCACAGCAGCTCAGCCCACTCAGGATCCCTTGCAGGAGGGAGCCAAACTCAGTTACATCCCCCCTTGGGGGTAACAGTCACCCCTTGGGCAAGAAAGCTAGCCATGAGCATGCAGAAGTATGAGCAAAGTCATGGTCAAGCAGAAAACCATAGAGAGAAAAGGGGACAGCTGTGAAAAAATCTAGATATTGCAATTGGATATTTAATAGTTCAAAACATTTTTAATTTGGATTTTAAGGGTGGGTTAATTAAAAAGGAAAGAGGAGAAAAGTATGGCTGGGTAGGTGAAATCCACTCTAGGGGTGGGGCCAGCAATCTCCATTTTAACAAGCCCTCCTGGTACTTCCTGATGCATGTGCAAACTGGAGACCTCTGGTTTGGGGCCCACCTGTCACCTGAGTTTAACCACTGCATGCATCTCTTCTGGGGGGGTTTGTCACCTGTGGAGAAAAATAGAAATACCTTGGGAAAACATTTTTCATGGTTCTTCTTGTAGTTGTTTAGAGGTGGGGTCCTGCTATGTTTCCCAGGCTGGTCTAGAACTCCTGCCCTCAAGTGATCCTCTCACCTCAGCCTCCCAAGTAGCTGGGATTATGGGCATGAGTCACAGTGCCCAGCTTCTCTTTGTTTTGATGGAGCATGTTCTTAGTAGATTCTTGAAAAAATATGCATGGGAAGTATGCTTATGAAATCTGAACGTATCTTTGTTCTATATTCATCCTTGATGAATATAACAAGGTATAGAATTCTAGGTTGAAAATAATATTTCTTCAGAGTTTTAAAGGAAAACATCCTTTCTTGTAGCTCACAACTGAGAAATCTGGTGCCATTCTAATTCCTGGACTTTTATAGGTGACTTATATGTTCTTCTATGGAAATTTTAGAATCTTTTCTTTATCTTCGGTATTTTGAAATTTTACTAGGGTGGATCTTGGTGTGAGTTTTTTTCCATTAATTGTGCTGGGTACTTGATGGGCTCCTTAAATCCAGGGACAAGTGTGTGATGTTTATTTTTAGGTGTCAACTTGACTGGATTAAGGGATACCTAGACAGCTGGTAAAGCATTATTCCTGGCTACGTCTGTGAGAGTGTTTCTAGAAGAGATTGGCATGAGACAGAGAACTGAATAAGGAAGATCCCACCTCACCTAACATGGGTGGGCACCATCCACTCGGGTAAGGACCCAGATAGAAAAAAAGGCAGAGCAAAGGCAAATTTGCTCTCTCGTTCTCTTGTAGAGCTGTGACACCCCTCTTCTTCCACCCTTGGATGTAAAAACTCCAGGTTGTTTGGCTTTTAAACTCTGGGACTTGCACCAGTGGCCCCCCCCCCCGTCCCCCCGCCACAGGCTCTCAGGCCTTGGCTTCAAACTGAGAGTTACCCTACTTCTGAGGCCTTCAGGCTTGGACTGAGCCAGGATACTGGTTTCCCAGGTTCTTCAGCTTGCAGATGGCCTATCATGTGACTCCTCAGCCTCCAAAATTGTATGAGTCAATACTCCTAATAAATCTCTCATCTACCTATCTATATATCTATGTATAATACCTAAGTATCTACCTGTCTCCTATTGGTTCTGTCTCTCTGAAGAACCCTGATCTAATATACTATGTCTTTTAGTTTTGTTAAATTTTCTTTTCTTTTGTTTTTTTTTTTAACAATTTCCTCCTCCTCATTTTCTCTGTTCTCTTCCTGGCACTCTTATTATTTGGATATTGCACTTTCTGAACTAATACTCTAAGTCTCTTTTATTTTCTCTTATTTTCTGTCTTCTTGTTCTGCTTTCTGGAACATTTCCTCAATTTTATCATTCAACTCTTATATAAAATTTTACTATTAGTTATTATATTTTAGACCAGAGGCTCTTCTTTTGTTGTTCTTAAAAACGTTTATTTTCCTCCAAATTTATCATATTTTTCTGTGATGATGTGAAAAGTCTTCACTTCCCTTTTTCCAAGTGTTGAGGTTCAAAAAGCCAGATCTTAACCATAGACTAATTTTCATGTCTTCAATGTCTTCTATGTTGATTTAATTTCCTATGTAAGTATTTACACTAGTTTTCCTTAGAGATTTAAAGATATATATATATATATTTTCCTACACACACACACACACACACACACACACACACACACACACACATATATATATATACAAGCTTATTATCCTCATCTTACCACTTGACAATACAACTTTAAGTATGTTTCACACAGCTGTTCCTTGGTCAGGGTCATGTGCAAAAGCAAGTTGGTTTCTGCAGAAATCTTGTTTGGTGGGTGAAGGATCCATCGAGAGAGCCTCATTAGTTTTTTCTCTGTATTCTGATCCACGGCACCAGGAAATGGGAAAGCTTTGATGTCACCACCAGCCCCAAGTTACCACAGAAATCTTCACCAGTCACGTTCCCATTTTTATTTTTAAAGAACTTGCAGAAGGAGCTGCGAAAACCCCTTTCTGGTCTTGCCTGGGATTTCGATTGCTGAAAGATGTTTGTTCACTTTCTCTTTCTTCCTTTGGACAGAATCTGGTGGCATCTTCTAAATGCATCTCTTCCAAATAGGTCTGTTTTCACTTTGAGACCTCTGTTGGGGGAAGAAGGTCGAGCACAACGAGGGAGGTGGGGGGGGGGCGGCGTGTGGCAGAGCCATGGGGCTGCCCAGGAGCTCTTTCTCATGCCCAGGCTTTTCCATTTAAAACCAAATGGCTCACGCCTGTAATCCTAGCACTTTGGGAGTCTGAGGCAGGAGGATCTCTTGAGGCTAGGAGTTAAAGGCCAGCCTGAACAAGAGCAAGACCCTGTCTGTACAAAAAATACAAACATTTTAGCCAGGTGTGGTGGTGCACACCTGTACTCCCAGCTACTTGAGAGGCTGAGTGAGGGTTGCTTGAGCCCAGGAGTTTGAGATTGCAGTGAGCTCTGATGACGCCACGGCACTCTAGCCCAAGCAACAGAGTAAGACTCTTTCTCAAACAAACAACAAAAACCCAAATTCTCGTAGGAATTGACAAGCAGGTCCTAAAATTCATATAGAAAACCAGGAGACCTAGAATAGCCAAAATTTGCCTTTTCCAATTTCAAAACTTACTACAGAGCAACAATAATCAAGATAGTGTGGTACTAGAATAAGATAGCATAGATTAATGGAATAGAATTGAGAGTTCAGAAAAAACCCATGCATCAGTGGTCATTTGATTTCAACAAGGATGTCAATGGGAGAAAGAATAGTCTTTTCAACAAATGGTGCTGGGATAACTGGATAGTCATGTGCAAAAGGATGAATTTGGACCCTTACCTAACATGATACACACAAAATGAATAGAAGACCTAAATATAAGAGCCCAAACTATAAAACTCTTAAAGAAAACATAGTGGTAAATCTTTGGGCCCTTGGATTTACCAATGGATTCTTAAATATGACACCAAAAACACAAGCAACAGAAGGAAAAAAGAATAGATAAATTGGACTTTATAAAAATAAAAACTTTGTGCTTTGAAGGACACTATCAAGAAAGTGAAAAGAAAAAGAAAAAAAAGAAAGTAAAAAGACAACCCACAGAATGGGAGAAAATACTTGCAAATCATATATCTGATAAAGGACTTATTCTAGAATATCAATAACTCCTCTAACTCAATAATAAAAAGATGACCCGATTTAAAAATGGGCAAATGATCTGAATGGACATTTCTCCAGAGAAGATTTAAAATGGCCAATAAACACATGAAAATATGCTCAATATCATTAGTCATCAGGGAAATGCAAATCAAAACTATAATGAGATACCACTTCACCCCATAGGATGAAATGTAAGTCAGATAATAAGTGTTGGTGACAATGTGAAAAAATTGGAATCCTCACACATTGCTGGAGGGAATGTAAATGGGAAACTGCCTGGAAGTTCCTCAAAATGTTAAACATAAAGTTACCATTTGATCCTACAATTCTACTACCAGGTATATATCCAAGATAAATGAAAACATATGTCAACACAACAACACAAAAACTTGTACATAAATGTTCATAGCAATGTTACTTATAATACCAAAAGGTGGAAAAAACCCAAATGTCCATCAGTGAATGAATGAATGAATTGTGGTACAAAGGAATAGTATTCAGCCATAAAAAGGAGTGAAGTGCTGATACATTTTACAACATGGTGAAGCTTACAAACATTGTTATGTGGCCAAAAAAAGACACAAAATGTCACATATTATATGATCCTATTTATCTAAAATGTCCAGAATAGGGAAATCTATAGAGATAGAAAGTAGATCAATAGTTGCTTAGAGCTGGAGAGGGATGGGGCGATTGGAGAATGATAGCTAAAGTGTACAGGTTTCTTTTTGAGGTGATAAAAATGTTCTAAAATTAATTGCAGTGATGGTTATACAACTTTGTGAATATGCTAAAAATGATTGAATTGTACACTTTAAATGTGTGAATTGTATGCCATATGAATTTTATCTCAATAAAGCTGTTATAGAAATAAAAATGAATTCTCATCTTGTAGCATTAATATGTTCTCTTTTACCTATCTCCCTGAGTATGTAATTATCAGTGGTGCTTTTTTTATTTTTGGTGTTTTTTTGTTGTTGTTTCAGTTTTTTTCTACTCCTTGTATCTGTTTCCATCAAGTTGCCTTTTTTCCTGTTTATTTTGGTCTTTGTTTTTCATGTTGGAGGCTTTCCTCAAAGGTCTGGCGATGCATGGCTGTGTACATTTAAGAAGGAACATTAGAGCCGGGCACAGTGGCTCACGCCTGTAATCCTAGCTCTCTGGGAGGCCGAGGTGGGCGGATCGTTTGAGCTCAGGAGTTCGAGACCAGCCTGAGCAAGAGCGAGACCCCATCTCTACTATAAACAGAAAGAAATTAATTGGCCAACTAATACATATAGAAAAAAATTAGCCGGGCATGGTGGCGCATGCCTGTAGTCCCAGTTGCTTAGGAGGCTGAGGCAGAAGGATTGCTTGAGCCCAGGAGTTTGAGGTTGCTGTGAGCTAGGCTGACGCCACGGCACTCACTCTAGCCTGGGCAATAAAGTGAGACTCTGTCTCAAAAAAAAAAAAAAAAAAAAAGAAGGAACATTAGAGAGCTGATTGGAAGTCTCATGTGTGTGTGTGCACGCATGTGCGCACGTGTGCACATGCGTGTGTGAGATGGTCACATACTGACTAGTGGGCCAGTAAGAGTGAGAGTACCCCACAGTCCTCCAGCAGTAGAGTGAATGGGGGTTGGGGAGGGGCACAGCTGTTTCACCAGGAAACTCAAATGTCAGCACCTGACTCTTCTCTCTTGGGCTGGCCAGATTCTCCTGAGAAGATGAGCCAATCTGCAGCACAAGTGCATGAAGCTGGCCCAGCACTCCTGGGACTGAGCAGAGGATCCCACATTAAGTGCTTATCCAGAGGTATGAACGTTAGGTTTTGGGGCACAGAGACTGGGGGGCTCATCCTGTCATGGGCTCAGAGAGGAATCAGTCATTCCTTTCTGTAATTTGGGATAAAAAATGTCTGTTCTATCTACCTTATAGAGTTGTCGAGAAGGTAAAACCAGATAAAGTATGTGAATATGTTCTGAAAATGGTAAAACGCTCTTTGGGCACATGACTGAACACTGGGAAAATATTCCAGTAGATGGAGAAGACAGGACTCTTGTTCTCAAGCTTTCAAAATAGGGGCCGGGCGTGGTGGCTCACGCCTGTAATCCTAGCACTCTGGGAGGCCAAGGCGGGTGGATTGCTCAAGGTCAGGAGTTCGAAACCAGCCTGAGCAAGAGCGAGACCCTGTCTCTACTATAAAATAGAAAGAAATTAATTGGCCAACTAATATATATAGAAAAAATTAGCCGGGCATGGTGGCGCATGCCTGTAGTCCCAGCTACTTGGTAGGCCGAGGCAGGAGTTTGAGGTTGCTGTGAGCTAGGCTGACGCCACGGCACTCACTCTAGCCTGGGCAACAAAGCGAGACTGTCTCAAAAAAAAAAAACAAAAAAAATAGAAGAGACAGACCAGTAGACTGTTTCAACTCATGCTCTGATAAAGGCTGGCACAAAGTCTAGGGGGAACATGTGAGATGGGGATCTTATTCCATGTTGTTGTGGGGAGAGACCAGGGAAACCTTCCCAGAAGTTATCCACAAGGATGAGGAGTGGTTAATTAAGTGTAGAAGGGAGAGTGATCTGCAAAGAATAGAAGCATGAAAGAGAATGACGTGTTATAGAAACTACGTGTGGTTTCCTACGCCAGGTGTGGGCCATGAGTGGAGGCCTATGAGGTTGGGTGTTGTGGTTTGCATGTGGTTTGTCCCTGCTAAAACTCACATGAAATTTGATCCTCCTAATGTGGCAATTTTGGGAGGTGGGAGCTAGTGGAAGGTGCTTGGATCATGGGGGCAGATCCCTCATGAGTAGATTAACGCCCTTTCTCAGAGAGAGTAAGTCCTCTTGCTCTCTTGGGAATGGATCAGTTCCCAAGAGAGCAGATTGTTAAAGAGAGTCTGGCTTCCTTGGTTTCTCTCTCTTGCTTCCTCTCTCACCATGTGACCTCTTTGTACCTACTGGCCCCCTTCCATCTTCTACTATGAGTTAAAGCAGCACGAGGCTCTCATCAGTTGCACCTACCCAATCTTGAACCTTCCAGTCCCCAGAATTATGAGCCAAATAAACCCCTTTTCTTTATAAATTATCTAGCCTTAGGTATTCTGTTATAGTAACACTAAATGGACTAAGACACTTGGGTGTGGGCAGGATCAGTAACAGATCATTCTCCTAAGGGTCTGTATTTGAATTTTATCATAAAGGAAGCTTTATGACTTGATCAGGTTTGCACTTTAGATACCACTTCCTTCTTCAGTGTGGAGAATGACACAGAGGGGATGATGCTAGAGGCAGGAGGCCAGTTAGGAGATTGTCACAGTAAGTCAGAAACTAGAGTGATAAGTAGAGAGGAAGGATGGATTTGAGGGATATTTAGGATGTTAAATCCATAGTACTTGGTGAACAATGAAGTGAGGGGAGAAAGGCATCAGGGCTGGCTCCCTGGTTTCTGGTCTGAGCAAAGGATGGATGGTGATATCATTCCCTGAGAATGGAACACAGAAGAAGTGGATTTTGTCCTTCATTCCATAAATATGCACTGAGAACCTGCTTAGTACATGCCAGTCACTGTGCCAAACACTGGGGGTTTTACTAACAGCAGTTAGTAAAATAAATATTATGTTTGCCTCCAGGGAATTTACAATTTAGTGAGGTAAACAGATATTATAAAAGAATCAGGAAATTGTATGATTATGAATTGTGGAGGGTGTATAGGGCTTTTGATATAATATACCTCATGGTCTAATTTGTGTTTGATGATGAAGGCAGGCTACCCTAAGGAAGTGATGTTTGCAATGAGGTCTGAAGGAAGAAGGAGCATAGAAGTGAAGGGGTGGGGGGCAGTGGAGGGAGGTGTGCCCCAGAGTGTGGGGCCAGCAAGATGGAGAGTTGAGGTGGCTTTACATTGGCTAGTGAGGAGGGAGTGACATTGGCTAGTGAGGAGGGAGTGACATTGGCTAGTGAGCAGGGAGTGACATTGGCTAGTGAGGAGGGAGTGGCACAATGTACGGGATGGGGGAAGAAAAAGTTGGGTTTTTATTATGATGGCAATGGATGGCCATTCAAGAGTTTGAAGCAGATTAATGATATAATCTGATTTGTGTTTTTAAAAGTATCTGTAAAATGATTTTGGGTGGGGTAAGCATGTTAGGAGGATAAAGCTATGATCTAAGTGAGAGATGATGGTGGCATGAGATGGAGAGAAGGCCTTCTTAGAATCTGCGTGTGGGGGGAAAAAGAAGCGTTTATGACACAGGATGAGGCACTTTTCCTGTGACCATGCTTGGCCTTGCACACACACTAACACCCTCGTTTGCACTTTTGTTCCTCATTCCCTATGGACTTGGTGCTTTGCTACTTGCACAAATGTATGGATGGCCATATCTCTGTTCTTCGTCCTCTGTCAATCCTTGGAGGAAAAGTTTTCTCTATCATCTCAGAAGAAGAATTCAGGGTGGCTTTGGGTAAGGAGATAAACATACAATATATGACATGAGAAAAGTGAGGTCCCAAGGTGTGGGTCACTCTAGCTCAATGAATCTGTGACTTCAGCTCTCCCAGAACCCTGGAGAAAAGATAGCCAGCTGCTCCTCTGCAGACCCAGCTCCCTGGGTCCTGGTCCTTGGGGATGTTGCACCAGAGTGCCATGGCAATGGAGGTCATGTGACAGATGGAAGTCCCCTCCCTGCATGCCCTGAGGATCTGGTGCACCACAGGTGGAAGGAGGTTTGGGAGCTGGACCCGTGGGCTTTCCTGCAGGGCCGCTTAGTTGTCTTAGTGACAGACACAGCTGAGCTGTGGTGTTTTCTGACTTCAGCCCTCCACAAAGGGCTAGTCCAACTTGGCCTGAGAGGAGGGGTGGAGGGGCTAGGTGACGAAATGCCAGAGACCACCGAGAAAGGAGCCAGGCAGAGAGAGACAGACAGAGACAGAGACAGAGACAGCTAGTTGCTGGCCTCCAAGGAACAGAATGAAAAGTAAGGAAGTGCTCAAAAAACAACAGGATGGGGGCATGTCAAAAGAACACAGGAACTGACATAAAGGAGCTCCCAATGGTCAAAGCTGAAACAATTTGAGCAATAAGATAAAAAACATAGTATTGGGTTATTACCAAAAATATAAATGTACATGTGTCCATAGTGATAAAAATACATGTTTGAATAATAAGTAAATGGAAGAGGGTGAGATATTTTCCTTTCCCAAGGAAGGAATATCACGGTGGAGAAACCTGACAAACACTGCCTTAACCATGAGATGTCATGTGAACATTGTTATGTATTTATATACCTACTAGTAAGATGCAAGGAGAAGGCACCTCATCTCTGTGGCATTCTTTCCAAAAACTCATAGCCCAAATCTAGTCATGGGAAAAACATCAGCCAAACCCAAGTTGAGGGATATCCTACAAAATAACTGACCAGTACTGCCCAGAACCACTAAGGTCGTGAAAAACAAGGAAAATCTGAACAACTGTCACAGATTGAGAAGACTAAGAGACATAATGACTAAATGCAGTGTGGGATCCTGGATTGGATCCTGAGGCAGAAGAGGACATTAATGGAAAAACCCAGTAAAATCTGAATGCATTCTAGAGTTTAATTAACAGAAATGTCCCAATATTGGTTTCTTAGTTTTTTCAATATGCCATGTAATATAAGATGATAATAGCAAGGGAAACTGAAACTGGGTGAGAAGTATAAGGAACTCAGTACTATTTTCACAAATTTTCTCTAAATCTAAAATTATTCCAGGTCAGGCGCGGTGGCTCACGCCTGTAATCCTAGCACTCTGGGAGGCCGAGGCGGGCAGATTGCTCGAGGTCAGGAGTTCGAAACCAGCCTGAGCAAGAGTGAGACCCCGCCTCTACTATAAATAGAAAGAAATTAATTGGCCAACTAATATATATATAGAAAAAATTAGCTGGGCATGGTGGCGCATGCCTGTAATCCCAGCTACTCGGGAGGGTGAGGCAGTAGGATTGCTTGAGCCCAGGAGTTTGAGGTTGCTGTGAGCTAGGCTGATGCCACGGCACTCACTCTAGCCCGGGCAACAAAGTGAGACTCTGTCTCAAAAAAAAAAATAAATAAATAAAATAAAATAATTCCAAAATAAAACATTTGTTAAAAATATGTATCTAGGAGGTTACTGATTCAGTATATCAAGGGCTTCCTCATTCTTTTTTCTTTTTCTTTTTTTTTTACAGCTGCACAGTACTCCACTGTGTGGATTTACTGTAATTTATTTAAGTCTTCTACTAGTGGGTATTTTGGTTGTTTCTTTTTGCTATTACAAGCAATGGTACTTGAATGATATGTCATTTACACATGTGTGGGACTATCTGGAGAATAAATTCTTAAAAGTGTAATTGTTGAATTAGAAAATATTGACAGTTGTTATTTTTATCAACACTGCCAAATCACCTTCCCTAGATGTTGAACCAATTTATACTTCCATCAGCAGTTCAGGAAATATCTCTTTGCCCACACTCTCCCAACATGGATTATGACCAAACTTTTAAAAAAAATTATGATTTCTCCCAACATGATAAGTAAAAATTGATCTTTTGGTATAAGTTTTAATTTTAATTCTTCATATCATATGTAGGGAATGAGCATCTTTTCATTTGTTTATAAGGCTTTTTTTTTCCCTTTTCAGCGAACTGTCTTAAGAAGATCGTTCTATAAAAATAAATAAATAAATCTCTTCAAAGCTTCTAGATGTTAAAAGTTCCCAGCACTTCCACAAATTAGAAAATAGAGGATGGTAATGAACTTAGCAGTTGCCAGGTTCTAGGCAGTGATTCTCGGCCACTGAGGCAGGGGCCACTCACTTCTGGGTCTCTCAGCCTCCTTGGGGGGCTGCCATCATCCTCCTGGCCAAGTTTCTCTCCCTCACCTTCCACATGTTGGTCTGGTCACCAGTGCCTGGGCCATAAAACTGGGACAGCATACTGAATGGGGCTCTTTCTGTTGCCTGAATATGGCAGCTAAGGCTCAAAGCTGGGAATGAAAACCCCCCCAAAACAAACAAACAAAAATGCTAAGTATCCCATATCCCTAAAGAAAGTTGTTAGTAATTTAAATTAGATCTGTCTTCCATGGATTATGAAGAGGTGGTGAAAATGGTCCCACCACCCACAACAAAGAACACCCCCATATGAGAAGGGGGCAGGTAGGAGGAGAGGTCAGTTTTATGGGAGAGCATATTAGTTGTGTGGGGCAATTCTCTTGGCTCTTCTTCCTACAAGCAAAGAGAAGGGGAGACTCCAAGAGGACTGTTCACAGAGCATGGGGAGAGAATGGCATTCCATTTCCTGAGGGTTGTCAGCTAGACAGTGGAGTCCCTAATCTTGCCCTGGCTTTTCTAAGCAGCAAAGAAGAGCTAGCAGCGAGGAGGAAGGGGGAGCAGCGAAGGCAGGTGCCATGGTACCGAGCTGCCTGAGTGTCCTGACAGGTACCATCCCCTCAACCCAGCCCTCAACTGAAGGATCACCTGGGGCACAGAGTGTTAGGGGATCAGGTGCTGATCCTCTCCCAGCCTGGTCCGCCCCAGTGTCTGAGATGTCCATGGGGCCAAAGGGATGTGCCCACCTAAAACCTGGGCCTCATCTTTTACAGCATCACCCGGGGACCCAGGACTCCACAATTCCTTGTTCAATGGGCTCTGAGCTCACTTCTGGCACCCGTGTGGGTCTCTTCCTTCTCATCCTGAGGGAGGTCATGTTGCTGCCAATATATTCACCTCCTACGCCTAAGGAATGGCCAAGGAACCACTGTTTGTGCAGGTATGGATGGAACTTCGATGTTCAAAGTGTCCACACATGTGTGAGTCCTAATGGTTGGAGCCCAGGCTATGGTTGTCCCTCCACCTCAATGTTCTGACACAGAAAGTTGAGGAGTCTGACCATTTTAAATTCAGATCTGGCCTTCTAGGTCATCATAAAGGAATATCTGTGAGGGTATGAGAATAGAACATACCTTATTTAGATTGACTTGTAACTGAAATCATTAGACATTTTGTATATGGGTCTCCATGTCTGCTCTCCCTCCAGACCTGGCAATGTCAGGTGTAGGCTTGCAGGCAGGACCCCATCCAAGAGGACTGTCCACTGGCAAGGGACCCTTGCGCTGGGAAGACATGGGCTATTCTTCTGCAGGTGGGAACCAAGGGAGGTGGAATGTGTTGAACTGCATCTCTCCTACATGGTGAGGAGTAGAGTGGGAAAGGCCTCCCAAATCCTCTGAACAACTCTGGGCATCCTAACTCTATTCAGGGTGGGGGTGAGGGGCTGTACTTTAATCAGGAAGGAAAACATTTCCTAGAAGCTCCCCGAAGACATTCCTTTTGCCTGTTGTTCTTATTGCAAGAACTGGGTTGTAGCCGGGCGTGGTGACTCACGCCTGTAATCCCAGCACTCTGGGAGGCCGAGGCGGGTGGATTGTTTGAGCTCAAGAGTTCAAGACCAGCCTGAGCAAGAGCGAGACCTCGTCTCTTTTAAAAATAGAAAGAGGCCAGGCGCGGTGGCTCACGCCTGTAATCCTAGCTCTCTGGGAGGCCGAGGTGGGTGGATTGCTTGAGGTCAGGAGTTCAAAATCAGCCTGAGCAAGAGCGAGACCCCGTCTCTACCATAAATAGAAAGAAATTAATTGGCCAACTAATATATATAGAAAAAATTAGCTGGGCATGGTAGCACATGCCTGTAGTCCCAGCTACTTGGGAGGCTGAGGCAGAAGGATTGCTCGAGCCCAGGAGTTTGAGGTTGCTGTGAGCTAGGCTGACGCCACGGCACTCACTCTAGCCTGGGCAACAAAGCGAGACTCTGTCTCAAAAATAAATAAATAAATAAAAAAAAATAAAAATAGAAAGAAAATTAGCTGGACAACTTAAAAATATATAGAAAAAATTAGCTGGGCACGGTGGCACATGCCTAGCTACTTGGGAGGCTGAGGCAGTAGATTGCTTGAGCCTAGGAGTTTGAGGTTGCTGTGAGCTAGGCTGATGCCACAGCACTCTAGCCCAGGCTACAGAGTGAGAATCTGTCTCAAGGAAAAAAAAAAGAAAAGAAAACATCAATGACCAGACCCCACCCCAGACCAATTAAATCAGAATTTCTGGGGATGTGACCAGGGTTGTCATTAAAATAAAAATCTCCCCAGGTGATTTTCTTCTTCTTTTTTTTTAAAACAGATTTTTGGGTTCTTGTTCTGTCACCCAGGCTAGAGTACAGTGGCAAAATCCTAGCTCACTGTAACATTTGACTCCTGGGCTCAAGCAATCTTCCCACCTTGGCCTCCCAAAGTGCTAGGATTACAGGTGTGAGCCATCATGCCAAGCCCTCAAGTGATTTTTTCTTTTTTTAGAAATTATTGTGGTAAAATACACATGAGAAAATTTACTATTTTAATATTTGCAGGTAATTCTAATGTACTTGAGGATTGAGAATCACTAGACAATCAGGATTGCTTAGGGCCCAGCACTTTGTCTTGAACGACATCCAAGTTGGTTTTTTTTTTAGCAAGAAGAAGAGAAAAGGCTAATAATGTCTATGTTAGCTGTCACAGTGCGTGAAGCGCAGTCAGTTCTGTGGCCTCTGTCCCCAGAACAGGGCTTCGTAATGAAGTGCCCTCCTCAAGTGCCCCTTTCCTCTTTTATGAACATAATTTTGAAAGATAGTGTTGGAGCTGGAGAGAGAGATTCCAGGCTGAAGGGATAGCAGAGTAAAGAGCAGGGGAAGACATTTTGGGTTTGAAAATCCTCTACATATCGGGATACCCTAAATTCAGTCCTTGGATTTCTTCTACCCATGCTCACTCCCTCAGGAATCCCATCCGGTTTCATGGATTTAATGCTACTTACATTTTTATGACTCCCGAATTTGCATCTCCAATCCTAATCTCACATGAACTCTAGGCTCATATATTTAACAGCCTATTTGACACCACAACTAGAATGTAAAATAGACGTGTCAAACCTCACATGTTCAAAATCTATTCCCAATTTCACCACCCACTTCCCCAACTTGATTTTACCCAAGTCTTCTGTATCTTAGAAAACAGAAACTCCATTCCTCCAGTTGCTTAGGCCAAAAACCTCAGAATTATCCTTGACTCCTCTCTTCTTCTCACACCATATGTCTAATCCATCAGCAAAATTTGCCAGCTCTACTTTCCAAATACATCTCAAATCCAAACACTTCTCACCACCTCTGTGGTGAGACTGCCACTGTGGTCCAAGCCCTCATCATCTCTCGCCTAAACAGTCACGATGGACTCCTTCTAATTTATGTGCCCGCTTCCTTCCTTCTGGTCTTACAATCTGTTCTCCACATTAAGGCCAGAGTAACCTTTAACACTTAAGTCACATCCTATTATTCCTCTGCTTAAAAACTCCAAGGCTCCCATTGGGTCCCCGGTTACTTCTCTGTGGCTTTTACTGCTCTCTGTCTCATTCGCTCCACTTGTCTTGATGTTCTTTGACCAGCTGACATGCATTTGGTTCAAGGTCTTTGCAATTGCTGGTCCCCAAGTCTCTCGCATGTTTCCCCCAGAAATCCACATGGCTGTCTGCCTCACTTCCCCTTTCAGAAAGGTCTCCCAAGGCCTTATATAAACCAGCACTGCCTTCCCAGTTCTCTCCATCCTCCTCACCTTGCTTCATTTTCTTTATAACACGTATTACACCTGACATCTTCTATAATCATTTATTTATTATCATCTCCCCACTCCATACACCTACTACCTAATATAGTCCCTGGCACAAAGATGGTGTTCAGTATATTTTTATAAAGTGAATGAGTAGAGCTGGATGAGGAATGTAATGATGGAGGAGACTAGAAAGGTTGGGATGGGGCTGGAGTTTGGTGCCATGCTAAAGGTCTGAGTTCCATTTTGCTGGCAATAATCATTAAGGGTTTATAAGAGTGTATGGTAGGCAGAATAGTGGCCCCAAGCAATGTCCACATCCTAATCCCTAGAATCTGTGCATGTTACCTTTCATGGCAAAAGGGATTTTGCAGATGTGATTAAGGATTTTGAGATGGGAGATTATCTAGGGTGACCTGGGTGGGCCAATGTAGTCATAAGGATCCATATAAGTGAAGAGAGATGCAGGAACATCAGAGTCAGAGAAGGAGATGTAATGAGAAAGCAGAGATTGGAGTGATGGGACTGCTGGCTTTGAGGATGAAAGGAGACCACCAGCTGAGGAATGCAGCCAGCCTACACAAGCTGCAAAGATTGAGGAAGTAGCTTCTCCACCAGAGCCTCCAGAAAGAATGAAGTCTTGCTGAGATCTTGATTTTAGTCCAGTGAAAGTCATTTCAGACTTCTGACCTACGGAACTGTAAGATAACACATTTGTGTTGTTTTAAGCCATTAAGTTTGTGGTGATTTGTTACTGCAGCCATAGGAAACTAATACACAGTAGTCGTGGTATAATTTTTATATTTTAGGAAGATGACTTCATCACATCTCTACAACCTAAACCTCAAAACACTTATTCTCTCCTCCCCATTACAATGGATGAATATTGCTGTCCCCATCAAAAGCTAATGTTAGCTGTTGACTTCCCAAAATACCATCAGAAAAATCTGTTTGTCAAGTTCAACTTAGCTTGTTAGACTCACGGCAACAAGGGGGACCACCACCTTGCTGGAATCTTAGTAGTCTTTCGAAATGGAGGCATTAGGACAGAATATTTGCAGGGTTTTAGGGCCTGGGCTGGGTAATTTTAAGGTGGGTTTTGCAAGGTGGAGAACTGGTTAGGATTGGACCAGTTTAAAGCAGCTTTGGATTGGTGAGCACAGTTAGGTGAGTGTTTTGAAGCAAGTGTTGATGAACAAGTCATTTTAGCCAGTCATTTCACAATCTTATGTTCCATAAGCAGGTATTTTTCTGGAGCAATCAGTTATTTTCACTTAATTGTAGTGTTGTTTAATACAAGGACAGGAAAGTATGCCCAGTCTCAGTATTGTTAAATGTAGGAACAGGGAATTATGTTGGTATCCACACTCAACGAAAACTCTAATACTTGTCTGGGTTCCATTCCTTCTCTTTACTCAAGGACTTTCGTCCTCCAACATGCCTCTTTCTTGAGCATTGTCAATTATCTCACTTTATTGAATCATTCTCATCTTTTATAAATTAAAATAAAATATAATATAATAAATCCCCCCACTGGCCCCTTTTACATCTGCCCTTTCTTTTTCCCTTTATAGAAAAACTCCTTGAAAGAGCTGTCCATGGTGATTGCATTCACCTTGTCACCTTCCCTTCTGGCTGGCTCTCCCTCCTTTGCCCTCTAGGCTCTCGCCACACCAGCCTTCTTTGGGTCCCAGGGATCCTCCAAACATGTTTCTGCCTTAGGGCTCCACACTATCTGTACCCTTTCCTGCCACTGTTCCCCTCTCTCACTGTCTTCACATGGCGAGCTGGTTCAGAGATCAGGTTAAATTTCACTTCCTCAGAGACACCTCTGTAACCATCCATCTAGAAACTACCTGTGCAGGCTCTATTGTATCACTCCATTAAAAAAATATTTACTTATTTTTATTGTGGCAAAATATATGTGCCATATAATTTATCATTCTAACTGTTTTTACATGTACAATTCAGTGACATTTTAAGTGGATACACATTGTTGTGCTACCATCACCACCATTCATCTCCAGAACTTTTCATCTTCCCAAACGGGAACGCTATATCCATTAAAGAACAATACCCCATTTCTCCCTCCCCTCAGCCTTTTGGAACCACTTTTCTACTTTCTGTCTCTATGAATTTCACTATTTTAGGTACCTTATCATGGTGGAATCATACAATATTTGTCCTTTTGTGTCTGACTTGTTTCACTTAGCATGTCTTCTTTAAATTTCATCCATGTTTTAGCATGTGTCAGAATTCCATCTCTTTTTAAGAATGAATAATACTCCATTGTATGCATATACTACTTTTTATCTGTTTATTTGTCAATGGACATTTACGTTGTTTCCATATTTTGACTGTTGTCAATAATGCTGCTGTGAACGTTGGTGTGTAAATATCTGCTTGAGTCCCTGCTTTCAATTCTTTTGATTATAGACCAAGAAGTGGAATTGCTGGATCATATGGTAGTTCTATGTTTAATTTTTGAAGAACCGCCACAGTGTTTTCCAGAGAGGCTGTATCATTTTACATTCCCACCAGCAATGCACAAGGGTTCCAATTTTTCTGCATCCACAGCAAAACTTGTTATCTTCTGTTTGTTTATCATAGCCATTCTAAAGGGTGTGGGTGGCATGTCACTCCATTTTAACTCTCTAAATAGTCCCTGCAACTGAGTTTTACACACACACACACACACACACACACACACATACACACACACATACACACACACACCTTTTTCTTCCCCTACTGTATCGTAAGGTCAATAAGAACAGGAATCTTGTCTCTGGTGTTCACCACATGTTTATCTCTTGTGTTTATTTCCCGCATCTAAGAGTGCCTGGCAAATAGTGTCAAGAACAACAGTAAAAATAGCTACAGCAAATACAATAGCCAACATTTATCTAGCACTTAGTATGTGCCAGGCACTATCTTATAAAAATATAACAGTCCTATTGGAGAGGTAGTATTATTATCCTGATTTTACAGATAGGAAAATTGAGGTACAGGGAATGTAAGCAATTTGCCCAAGGTCACACAATTAGTTAGTGTCACTGTTATTGCTCAAGAAATACATTTTGAATAGAAGAGCAAATGAATGAATGGTGAGGAAGGGGGATTTTAGGAAAATGAATTGGTAAACTATTATAAAACTCCTGGCACAAGATGTTACACCTTGATCTGCGGTAGTAGCAGTGGTGTAAGACAAGGAAGAGGGGATCCAAGCCACTGTGGAAGTAGAATCAATGACAAGATTTCATGATGTACATGTGTATTCAGGAATGTCTCTCTAGTGTGCAGGAAAATTAGATTCCCTAGGATGGACACATAGGTTGTGAGAGAGGCCTTAGAGACAGACTTGAGAAGAGCCTGCATTTGAAAGGTGAGGAAAAAACTAACCCAAACGTGCCTGATTATACCATACATTTTGGTACTTGCTTATTTTCAACTTAACACATTACTTTATCTGTCTTTGTGAAGTTTCCTATTTGTTGTAGAGCAGGATAATGTCTCAAGTTTTTATTCCGACTCTCCTTCCCCTGACTTTCTTCTCCCATTCCAAGGAGGCATTTGCGTTTTGGATATCATTGGTAAAGCCATTAGCATGGCAAGGCAAGTAGTCAGAAGGAAGTCTAAATTCCTCGGTGAGTTGATGCTAGGCTTGGGAAGAGGAAGCAAGCTAATATCTGAAGTAATTAGACTGGAGTGGAGAGGGTAGAGAGAAAGGAAGAACCCTCCCAGATTTGGGGGGTTCCCAAGCAGGAGAGAACCTAGCCTGCCCTCATGGGACACTATAGAGGTGGTGAGACAGTAGAAAGGAATGACCACCCAGTGGTCTCCAGACACAGGGGCCCTAAGCCCACACTGCTTCCCAAGGGGATGAGGGGTCTAGGAGTTGTGGAGCTATTAATACTTCACAGGACTGCCAGGGCTGGACAACAAGTATCTCAGCTGGGAGCTCCCTTGAATGTTCTGCTCCAGCAAAGCTCCCTGGGTCTTTTCCCAAGCCTGGATTGAGACTGAATTTCCCACTAACCCAGCAGAATGGCACCATTTCTTGCATACCCAGTTTATAAAGTAAAATTTATACCTGCTTTGTGTGTGCTATGCCTGCTTCCCCAAATAGATGATAACATACTTTCTGATGTAAAGATCATTTTTTATCACTCATTTGATTGACAAATACTGAGTAAGCATCTACAATGTGCCATGCACCGATTTAGGTACCAAGTATATATTAAACAACTCAAATATGGTCCCTGCTTCCCTTTATAGCCTGGAGAGGGAGAAAGAAAACAAACAAACAAATGAACAAACAAATGTTATTTAATTACAAATTGGGATGAGTGATACAGAAGAAAAGAATGGAATCTTTATCTTAGTACCAGAATGTCTAATTCAGGAGCTGACCCCTAAGCCAGCATGGCCACAGTGAAAGGAACTAGGTGTACTAAGGTAGCCCATGCCTCTGCTCCTCTATTGGAGCAGCATCTCAACCTTGGTCCTGGGCCCAGTGCTGCTTTCTGGAATGCTCAGACCTTCCCCATATTTTCAATTTTGACTTTTAATACTTCAATTGCCATGCTCAAGTTGTCAACTATTCTGTTTTTTACGGTCTCTGAGGAGATAACTAGTCTAACACCTACTAACTCCGACTCATCCTGGAGGTCTCAACATAGATATAAGTTGTAAAAGCTGGAAGTGGTTTAGATCTTGGTGTTTTTGATGGCCTGGAAGGTGGCTGATGTGGCTGTAGGGGTGTGGACACAGGAAGAACGGTGCAAGGTGAAGCCAAGGGTGGTTAGGGGAAAGTGCCCAGAGCTATGGTATAAAGTTTGTATTTTTTTTTTCTTTTTTTTGAGACAGAGTCTCGCTTTGTTGCCCAGGCTAGAGTGAGTGCCGTGGTGTCAGCTTAGCTCACAGCAACCTCAAACTCCTGGGCTCAAGCGATCCTACTGCCTCAGCCTCCCAAGTAGCTGGGACTACAGGCATGTGCCACCATACCCGGCTAATTTTT
>VSMD01085519.1:0-35825 GCA_008750895.1 Mirza zaza
AGAAGGATAAGAGAAAAAAGAATATAAAATCTTCCTCAATATCAAAAAAGCAGAAAAAATAGGAAAAATGCAAAGAAAGAAAGCAGTAAGTATACAGTAAAATAAGAGAGTAGAAAAAAATCTAAAATATATCAGTAATCACAATTGTAGGAAACAGATGACACCTACTAAAAGAGTTTTTCAGACTGTAGAATAAAAAAACTTGGTAAACTGCTGCAAGCTAGAGAAACATCTAAAGCAATACCACACAGAAAAGTTAGAAATAAACTGAACAAAGGAGTATATCACCTAAATAGAACCAAAAGAAAGCAAACTAAAGGCAAAACCAAACAAACATGCGTAGAGGCAAAGTGGGACACAGTACACAAAAAGGAAAGACGCAGTTCTTCAAGGTAATACACTGATGATGGAGTTGCATAGTCTGAAGAACATTGCTGTGCACAGCATGAAGCAAAAACTCATAAACGTTACATGAAACAGACAAAAGCACAATCATAAATGTTTTTAAAAATCACATCTCTAGTAAAATTAGTTAGATCAGGTAGATAAAAAACTAGGAAGAATGTAGAATATTCCAAAAAGTGAAATTAATAAGCTTGACCTAATGGAAAATCCATTTTAAGTGTCATCATCAGGCAGAGAATATACACTTATTTTAAACATATATGGGATATTTATAAATGATGAAAAGAAAAGGGGAAGAAAGAGAGAAAGAGGGAGCTAATAAAGAAGGAAGAGAGAGAGAAAGGAGAAAAATCTTTACTTAAGAAACTGAAAAATATTCACCTTGACAACTTGTGGGTTAAAGATAAAATTACAGTGCAAATTAAGAAATATTAAGAACTGATTAAATAGTTGTGGGATGAAAATAAAAGGTACTTAGAGGTAAATATATATTTTTGAATAATTTCCTTAAAAAATTGCAAAAGAGATTAAACATAAATAAGTGGCATTCAGCTCAAGAAGTTAGACAAATAAGAACAGAGTAATTCTCACAGAAGTGAACAGAAAAAACTAAGAAGAGTGGAAATCAATAAAATGGAAATCAGGCCATATGTGGTGGCGTATGCCTATAATCCTAGCACTCTGGGAGGCTGAGGCGGGCGGATTGCTCGAGGTCAGGAGTTTGAAACCAGCCTGAGCAAAAGCGAGACCCCATCTCTACTATAAATAGAAAGAAATTAATCGGCCAACTAATATATATATATACAAAAAATTAGTCGGGCATGGTGGCACATGCCTGTAGTCCCAGCTACTCGGGAGGCTGAGGCAGTAGGATTGCTTGAGCCTAGGAGTTTGAGGTTGCTGTGAGCTAGGCTGATGCCACGGCACTCACTCTAGCCTGGGCAACAAAGCGAGACTCTGTCTTTTAAAAAAAAAGGAAATCAAACAAGCAATACAGAAAACTCACAAGAATAGCCAAGACAATTTTAAAAGGTAGCAAGACTGGGGAGATTTGCTCCACCAGATGTCAATATTTACTTAAAAAGCAAGTGAAATTGGGACTGGGAGATATTGTCCTTTGGATGGATAAATAGACCAATAGAATCAACAGACAATAAACAGACTAACACACACAGAAACTATATGACAGTTATAAATTAGGGGGAAAAGTTTGAACCAGTCAGTAATAGACGCTGGGACAACTGGATGCCCAAATGGAAAAACAAACTGGATTGCAATCTAATACTATACTTAAAAATAATAGCAAAATTAAATGTAGAAAGCAGGACTTTAAGAAAATGTAGGAAAATACATTAAAGACTTGGAAACATTTCTTAAGCAAGACTAAAAAGCACAAATCACAGAAGAAAATATTGCTCATTTTGATAACATTAAAACTGAAAACTTCTACATAGCAAAAGACAACATAAACAAAGTTACCTGATGAATTCTAGACTAGATTATTAGAAAATTCTTATTCAAAATATGAAAGTACCTCCTACATATCAATAAGAAGTGCATACCAGTTAGAAAAATGGGAAAAGGATATGAACCAGCAAATTATAGAGGAGGAAACCTGAATGATTGAACATATGAGAAGATACTTGATTTCAGTAGTCATTAGGTAAATACAAATTTGCACCTTGCAAGTGATATATCACTTCATGCCCATCAAAAATTAACAAGTTTAACAACACCAAGTCTTGGCAAGATGTGGTGGAACCAGACCACTTTGCAATGCCAGGGCAAGTGTAGTTCAGGTCAGCCCTTTCGGAAGATGATTTGGAGTTATCTAGAATAATTGGTTCTGCACACCCACTGTGACCCAAGCACGGCATACGCGCCGGGGCATTTTTCAACGTTCACAAAAATGTCTGTGACAGCACTGTTTGTACAAGCAAAGCGATGAACCTCGAAGTAGAGTGGAAAAATAGTATCAATACCTTCATTCCCTGAGTATTGCTTTAAAAGTTTCAATATTTTGCCTTCTAGAGAATATTAGTCTCAAAGTCAAAAGGCCTGGGGGACAGTCTTATCTTTGCCTCTATCTATGTTTTAACCTTTTGGGTCTTGGTTTCCTTGTGAGAGGTTTGGATGGGACTTGAAACAGCTTTCAAGTGTTTGAAAGAAGAACCCATGGGAGTTGTAGAAGTCCCACATGCCTGCACCCCTTTTCACACCTACTGCAGCAGAGCATCCCAGGCGTGGGCATGGTCAGCACCAGGCCCTTCCAGGTCAGTGATTTCACTTCCCCAGCAGGGAGCTGGGCAGCTGAGACACGGATTTCATTCATAACAACTTTTACAAACACAGTTTCTTACTCCTTCCATTTCAGGTTTCACCCTTAAGTTGTGGGTAGACCCGACAGTCCCCAAGTCTTTCAGTCAAGGAGCATTCTGGAAGCAGACACCTCCTTGCTAAGGCTCTCATCCCTGCAAGGCAAGAAATTTCACTTACCCAGCAGCTAGTCAGAGAGGACGTATAGTTCCTGTAGTAAAAGAGTGTGGACTCTGGAGTCAGATTGGGTTTAAATCCTACCTGCTTCCCTTAGAAGCTGTATAACCCAGAGTTACTTAGCTTCCCTGCACCTTGGTTTTTCCATCTGTGAAATGGAACAAGGTAGAAGGTAACTTATAAGGTTGCTATGTGGGATCAAATGTCAATATATGCAAAATGTTTAGAAAGTGCTGGAACATATTAAATGCTTCATAAATGCTAGCTATTATTATCACTAGACCTATAGACTCAGAAGCCCTGGGGACAGGAGGTGGGGGACAAAGTAGAGCGTAAGGTATGATACTTTAATCAACCCTAATGTTTATCATCATTGCTGGCTTGCTTTTTTGAGTCTGGGGAGCCAGATAAGGGAGCTAATTTGCAGATGTACTATGAAACTATAATCCTTTCTACTGCTGCTATCTCAGAAGGATTTAATAAAGCTGTACATTTTATATCCACCCAGCAGAACAACCACAGTAGGGGAATTCCAGTGAACTAGGTAACCCCCAAATCGCCTATATGTCCACTTTTTGAAAGCCCTAAATTTTTTTTTTAAAGTTACTAGTTAGTTGTTTCATCTGTACAACAAGGACATTATTCATGTTATCACTGTGCTCAATGTGGTGATTCTCACTATTTTACAAATTACAGGTTTTTAAAAAAAATTTCCCTGCCTTCTGAGTTCATGATCCCATCCTGACACTAACTAGCCATTTCTAATTATAGTGTTAAATAATTACACGAATTAAACTTTATACTCTCTCTCTTTTTCTTAAATCTGAGAATTTCTCAACACCCCTCGAGATACCTAGAGATATATCTCAAGACAACTAGAGACATACAACACACAGTTTTCAAGGAGTTTTGAACAAGGCTTAACATAAAAACTTGGTTAACCCTCGAAGTTGGATAGAGTGCTTTCTGAGCACTGTTCCTCTCTGGAAATTGGCACCAAGTCTAAAGGGAAGAACAAATAATGTCACAAGGTTGTTTGTTTTCAAAGCAGGGCTCCTAGCCACCACCCTCCCTTCCAGTCTCATGTCCATTCCTCAGGTGGAAGAATTCAGCAAGCAGAGCAGTGATGGAAAGACATGGAGTGAGGCCCAACTGGGGTCTTAAGGAAGGACTTTACCTTTAGGAGGAGATTTTAGGAATATATCCTTCTATGTCTATAAAATGTATGCCTAGAACGAGCACCTTACAATATTTTCAAAGGGTGGAAATTGAAATCTCAAGTGCAACACAGAACAGATAAGCAGGGAATATTTACAGAGTGACCAAGTGCTGAATTTTCACTACTGACTAATGAACTTCATTGATATCAGGTATGTGGTTGGGTCTCAGTGCTGATAAAGGAGTTTGCTGGGGTGTGTTAGAGATATAGACATGGTCTTTTCCAAAGTGATCATCTGGAAAAGAGATTTCTACACCTTAACACCAATATAAAAGCCATAGAAGCTGTACTAGGCAGTTTCACTTGCTTCAGCACCTTCTTCCCTTCAGGCAAGATGAAAATCCTTGTGAGTATTCGTTTATGCTTCTTGATATTCTTGTGTTGGCTGTTTGCAAAGAATGCTCATATCCAATATGCCATGGCTTTCAGGGGACTTAGACAAACACTGTACATGTCTCTCAGCATCTGTGATTGAACTAATGATGTCTTTGGCAGGAATAGCGTTGACTAAGTCAGATATTTATTTGTCCATTGTCTAACTTTTGAGATATTTACTAAAAAAACAAATAAAAAATTTTGGGCATATCTAGAGAATTTTAACTTGGTGGCTATTTAATAATAATCCCTTATTATGAGCTTTGTAGGGAATGTAGGTGATTTAAAACAGCTGCATTTACTATCTAAGAGAGAAGTGGTGATTTTAAAAACAATATTATCAATGATAGTAAAATAGCAGCTATCACTTCCCAAGTGCATACTAAGCCGGAGGCTAGGCATTGCGCACGAGGAATCTCATCTATTCATTGTAACAATCATATTATGAGCTGAGTAGTATTATCCCCATTTTACAGACAAGGGGACTGAAGCCCAGAGGAATGTGGTTTTCCCAAGACTGTAAATGTGGGATTTAGAATATGATGTATCCATTTTAGTCCTCACTTATAGGAGCAATCATGGCAAAATGTAAGCAGCCAGAATGCCTTCAGTGGCCACCGATGGTGTCTAAATTCTCTCTTAAGACAAAGCATTCCTTCCATGATCACCCTACTCCTCCATCTGAGCCCAGCCTCCATAGCTCCACTTTGCAGTGCCCCGTGATGGAGGACTATGTCCTGATCCAGAATGGAACCTTCTCCCCCAGTCTCTGCCCTTTATTCTCACTCAGCTGCTCAGGGAGAAAGCAAAATGTTAAGTACCTCCCTATAAGGTGTTAAGGGCTGTCATCTTAAAGAGCCCTCTTCCAGGAGGTCTCTTGATTTTTCAAGAGGAGAAATAATCTTTAAGAGGAGAACCATAAACTTTTAACTGTGGTGTATTAATCACGATGTTGGATGGGAGATTATTTTGGGGCAGAAGAACATTCTCTGTGCTCTCTCTGATCATAGCATTAAGGTGGTTAGCCCTTCATCCACTTGTTCAAATATCTGTTTTAGACCAGTGAACTAGAATATATAGGAGCATCAGAGGTTACTAGAGCTGGCCTGGGGCAAGAGAAGATGTGTTCCTACGGAAGTAGGCAGGTGGAATATCCATATCTAGGTCTTTGCTAGGTGCTCCACCCCCAGTCACCAGAAGAGAAATGATGGGATGGAAAGGGAAGTAGAAAAGTCCCACAGACAGTTCTTAAAAACACCTGCCCTTCCCTCTATCAGTAGTTTTCAATGACAGTACAGTAGGCTGATGTTCAGAAGAGAGGGCACAGACTGGGGTTAGCATGTTGGATCAGACTTTCACGTAACGATGGCAGACTATCAGAACTCCTTCAATGTCAGAGTCATGACCTGCTGGCCCAGCCCTTGTCTGGTAGTATCACCAAGGCATGGGTGTGGAGTATGGAGGGTTTCCTTGATGTCAGCCCTAAATGTTAATCATGCTCCCAAGCATTTTATTTTCATAGTTTCCCTTAGAAATTCATTGTGCCTTTATTACCCATGAATCCATTTTAAATGTGTATTATCTTCTCAGTCTTAAGGAATTAAAAAAATGTTTTTAAACCAGAGGACATAATTTGATCACCATGATCTAAAGCCAGCATGAATCATGCCAGGGTATTTCCATAGTAAAATGAGTCCTTCTTCACTGCTCACCTGCACCCAGATTTGATGGTTATAGTGTTGGAAGTGTTGGGAACTGGGTAGCAAAGTTAGAACCTTGTGTCTGACAAATACAGTGAACTCAACAAATGCCTGTTAAATGAGTGAATGTGTGTGTTAACACTTTGGAAATGGACTGTTGGCCATCCATGACCACTTGCCAGTGTCTCTGGGTGTATGTTTTCTGAGATATTTGTGCTTTTCCTGTTCAATGTACCCTCCTCTCAATGAGTCCCCACTCTCAATGACTACCCTAAAGGGAGTGGATGTGGCTGGTCTGCTTTTCAGGTGGCATTTCTGGTGGTGCTGGCTGTCTTTGGGATACAATCTCATGGATACGAGGTGAGTTGGTTGCTTATGGGCTTTATTTCTTAGTGACGTTGGGGGAGGGAAAGGAAGATATAAGATAATCTGAAGCACAGAGGAGATCTCATATGTCCTATTTGGGAGGGAATCTCAAAAACAATCAATAATGGAAACAATGGGGTTGCTTATTTCTCTCCAACTGCAATAACTTCATGAATGTAACCCATTACTTTCAAACGTGGTCAGTCTCATTTCTCCTGTGATGTCATTGCTTCTCCCATATACAATATAGGAAACTGTGAGGAAATGCTTTGCATTCTTATTGTATCATGGACTTTTGGACTGGGATCCTAGTGGGGAGGTTTTAGCCTCCAATCCCTTGTTCATAGCAGGAAGGAGGCTTTATTTTGTTGAAAAGGTTGCCTTTCAAATGCATAAGATTTATGGAAAAACCATTATGTCTTTGTTGTCAATCTAGGTTTTTAACATCATCAGCCCAAGCAGCAACGGTGGCAATGTTCAGGAGACAGTGTCAATTGACAATGAAGAAAATGTCGCCATCGTTAACATCCATGCGGGATCATGCTCTTCTACCACAATTTTTGATTATAAACATGTAAGCAGTAAATTAATTTTCATATTTTTCGAGACTGGTTTTCTAAAAGGCAGAGGGACAGCTGTTTGTTATATATTCAAATTCTAAGATCCATCCTTACAATTGAATAAGAATTTCCACACTTCCATTTTTTTCCTTTAAATAATCAAGCAATCAATTAAAAAACAAATAAACAAAAGTATGTCTAAGAAAAAAGTATGACAGGAAACATAAGTCTTTGCTGGACCTTTCCAGGTAGAAATTGGAAGGAACAGTGGTGATATTGCCCCACTGCAGGCTCAGAAAGTATAGAAGAGTGGCCAAGGCCCAAAGTGATGTCTGGCACTCTCAGAAATATGTGTTGAATGAATAAATAAATGAATTAGGGCTTCTAATATAAAACACCATCCAAAAAAAAAAAGAACTACCACAAAATAGCAGAAATCATGAGCAACTACACACATTGAATTACGTATATAGAATAGGCAATGAATCATGCTTTTACTATAAGAAGGAAAGTATATTAACTAAAAGCACTGAACTATTTCCAAGTTTTAGTTACTGATATTAACAACAAATCTCATAAACCTGTGCCAAAAACTTGTCCCGCATCCATTTTTTGTTTGTTTTCCATTTGTTCCATCTATACTAACTCTGAACCTGACCTTACCTAGCGTCAGAGCTACACACTGTGGGTATAAGTAGGTTGTAGTCCATCTTATTGGATGTTTGAACATACTTTTCTTTTCCTTTTTTTCTAGAAACCTCTTCACATGCCTCTTCCTCACTGTCATTGGCAGTTCCATGACAAATTTGAAAGTTTAGAGTCTTTAAAACATAAGGTTTAAAAGGAAGTGGTACTAAAATCATTTTTAAGCAGTTGACATCGAAATCCCAAAAGTGTCTTGAAAAAATAGAGTGGTGAGGATTTGTTTAAGTTTCTTCCTTTATCAACAGGTTCAGCCTCAGTCTGTTTTTGAATTTTAGGAACTGGCAATTTGTGAAAATTGAAAAAATAAGAACTAGCAGGGTTTCATTAGATACAATCTTATAGAGTGTTTAATTGTTTGGAACTCTGCAGAGACAGTTTCTACTTTGGATGAGGACTTGATGCACTTAGGTCCCTTCTGGCCCCAAGGTGCTCACCCTCCATTGCTCTTCCAATCCCGTCTCCCTCCAACCCCTCCCTATCCAGCCAGCTTGGGTTTGAGGCGGGGAAAGGACAGAGAAAGCTGGAGAAGAAGAAGAGAAGATGGTAAAGGAGTGGAGAATACATGAAACATGCATGTGTGTGGCGGGTGAGGGTGGGCGCGAGGGTGCTTAGGGGATTTCCTAAAGCAGAACTGTCCAACAGAACGCTTCGTGATGGTGGAAGTGTTCTATATTTACACATCCAATAGGGAAGCCCCTAGCCACTTGTGGCTATTGAACACTCAGCATGTGTGATGAAGGAAGTACATTTAAATTTTATCTAATTTGATTTTAAATTTAAATAGCCACATGTGGCTAGTAACTATCATATTGGACAGCACATTTCTAAAGATTATTTTATTTACTCCCAATTGAGGAGAGGCAGAACCAAACCAATGGAAAGAGATGAGGAGCTGTTTCTTCTCAATCTTTCAAACTCCAAATTGCAGATCCTGGTTCTATAACAGGAAAAGTAGAATACAAGTCATGGGTTTGTATAATTTCGAAGGGGTAGAAATGACAGGTGAAAAAATAAAAATGCTATGCAAAAGAAGTCATGCAGATAGAATTGATTGCAGATTGGAAAGCAATCTCTTCATATATTCACTGTGTGGCCACAGGTCTTTTCTCCAAGGCTCAGACATCATCCTTACCAAGTTCAGGACCCAGGGAGCTGGAGAGTGGCAGTAATTGTGCTCTTGCTCCTCAGGGCTATATCGCATCCAGGGTGCTCTCCCGAAGAGCCTGCTTCATCCTGAAGATGAACCATAAAGCCATCCCTGCTCTGGACACACTCCAACGGTACATCTACGAGAAACAGGTAATTCTGGGGTACTTTTGCGCATTCTCTATTCTTGAGCCAGGCAATACTGGTGCCTATTGAGAGATGAAGAGGATGATGGTGAAGGTCAATATTATGCCTTACCATAAATATGGTTCTCAGCTTACTAAAGAGTTTTCACTTTTTTTATTTTTTTGAGAGCAGGAGTACATCTCAGCTTGATTTCCACCACATAGTCCCAAATGCAAGAACTCATAATACATTCCAGTGACTTTGTAGAAAGGACTGATCAGCTTCTCTTCTCAGAGCAGGGCTCTAAGAAACAGTGAGTGGCAGAAAATGAGTGAAGTTATAACATTCAATGACACAAAGATGCAAAGACACAATTCAGTATAGTGAGCATGTGGAAACACTGCCCCAACGCTGGAGACCCGGGGTTTAAGTCTCTCTCCATAACTTCCCATATGTGCCACCTTGGCACATATGGAACTTATTTAACTTCTCTGGGGTTCATTGCCACCAGCAGTAAAATCACACTGGTAATAATGAAGTTTCTCTGCAGACAGAGTGGTCAGGAAGAGATGATGTCTTCAGATCCCTGCCTGTCTTCTGTTTAATAATCTGAAAGAGAAAAACAGTCACAATTTAGAATAAGATCCATCAGACAGTGTCAGTTTATTTCATGCTGTCCCTTTCTGTGACATTGATCTAGGCTCTGAACAACTTGTACTCCAACAAATACACTTGGGTCAAGTACAATCCTGTGGAGGCTCTTGTCACAGATATGGACTGGTTCCTGTTTGGGTCACCCATTAAGAATCTCTGCAAACATATCCCGTTGTATAAGGGGGAAGTGGTTGAAAAACAGAGAGGTGAGTACCCATAGATTGTTTGTTCATTCACCAAATATTTTTTGAGAGCTACTTTTGGTGTGAAAAGTGAAATACAAATAAATGAAAACATGACTCAATTCATTTTTCTTTGGGAATACCACCTACTTTGTGTGCAAATTGTGCTAAATGTTAAGGACATAGAAATGAATCAAATTCTGTCTCTAAGGGACACATAGTCTAGTGGAGAGGTTGCGAGTAAAAAGAGAGCATGAAATAAAAGATTCCTGCGTGCCAAGGAAAAACTATTGGATTCTCTTATTCTTCCACATGTAAGAATTTCAAGTAGGAAAAAGTCTTCCAGATTCTTGGAATTGCATCTTTTGGAGATGGTAAGAAGGAAGTCACTAAGAAATGCTCTTAGAATCTAGAATAGAATTGGTCCAGGGAAAAGCAGGCAAAGTGCACTGACAGGGAATAAAACCCTGATTACACGTGGCACTGCAGTCATTACTGGCATTTTTATACACAGCTTCTCAATGTGGCAGAGTAGCCAGAGTGAAAGAGGGCAGGGACAATAGATGAAAAACACAACAAAAGAAATTCCTCAGAGTAGTGGATGTAAAGAAGAATTCACATTAATTACATTTCTACTGCCCAGAAAAAAATTAAGTACTAATTCCTAAAGTAAGCAAAGGCACTTGCCATCAACACAGAATGTCATAACCTCAACTGGGATTGAGCTAACCAGCATTTCCAGGAATTGTCAGTCTTGTATAAACTAATATTTATTATCCTTTGCAATGTAAGTATAGCTAAAATCATGGGTAACATGAAGTTACATTTGCATCCCCTAGTCGAGACATTTGCAAAAAGCATTGGTTTGTTGCATTCTAATAATGTGTTTCTTAATGCTCTTTCTTCAAAAAATTTTCTCCTTTCCAGAAAATACTGGTGCTGGAGGCTGTGCAAAGGTTGGGCTCCTGGGGATCCTGGGAATTTCCCTCTGTGCAGACATTCACATTTAGGATGATCAGCCCACTGGCTTCATCTTTTCAAAGAAATACCCTGTTGTTTTCCACTCAGAAGCCAAATTAAATCCTTTCCCAATGCCCCAACTAATTTTGATGTTCAGTAGTAAAATATAAATGTTATATTTACAGATATTTGTGTGTTTGTTCTTTTTGTAAGCGGCAAAGGGAAGTCAAGCAATGCTTATGTCAATACATAGAAGGGGAAAAAATTTCCAGAATTCCAAATAAGGTGCATAATGGGTGGACATTCTCAGATAGTATAGCTGGGTCACAGGCAGAGTAGTCAGCTTGGTGCCAGTCTCCATCCTGCATCTTCCCACCAGACCAGCCACCCATGTGTCTGTCCCAAGGCATGGGGGCAGCCTGGGTGGAGGAGGGGCTCAAGTGGTGGTGGCCTTGACATGGTGAGGAGGAGGGACATATGCCTATCAAACAACTTGATTGCTCAGGTGAAGGAAACTATCCCTTTGCCAGAGAACCCAGCTCTGAGGCCCAGTTGTATGCTTTGTAGGAAATACCTTTTAACTCTCCAAAACAGCGGAACTAAACTTAATAAACCCTATTGTGATATGTGTTGTCCTGGGGTAAGGAAGGAGGGAGGAAGGAGCACCCAACACCCAGGAAAAGATGCACCTTACTGAAAGTCTTAACCGGAGTGAAAGCCTAACTGGGAATGCAACATCAATATATAGCAGGAAAGCAATTTCCAAGATTTCAAATAATTGCACACTGGGGGCAAATTCCTAGATCATGTAGCTGGGTCTCATGCAGACTAGTCAGCTGGATGGATGTTCAGAATGAAGTAGAACTACTTTAATAAGAATCTCCACCTGCCATCAACTACTTTTATTCCTAACCCTGTACGGCTACTTCGTAATAGTTATGGATGAATATATCTCAAGCAGTGGGATAGGTATGCCAGGGGAAGAGGCCCAATGCACAGCAACTATAGTCAGGAAAGTTATTTTCTTGCTGGGGAAATAAAGTTACATTTTTATGAAAACATTTGATAACAGTAAAGGGTGTATAATAAAGTGCCAAATGAATGGTAGAGTGTATTAGCTGGCACCTTGGTGTTTGCAAATGATACAACCCAAATCAGATTTGCTGAGGCCAAGAGGGAGTTCATTGTCTCATATAACTAACCATGGAAGGAAAGGGATATTCTGGTCTCAGAAATAGGTGTGTGAAGGTGGCCAGGCACTGTTTTTCCATGTCCTCACTCTCCTCCTCTGTATATGTCAGCCTCAGTATCTGATGCCGGTTTTCCAAAGGATAGAACCAACACCACTGTCAACTTAGTTTCTCATCTTCCCAGCTTCATCATCAGAGAGGAAGGGACTCCTCCTGTTAGTTCTAATTTCAAATTAATTTTAATTTAAAAATCTCTGGAGCTGACCCTAATTGTCTCCCAAGGGGTGCAATCCTGTGGCCAGCAATGGAGTGGGTGGGAAGGTTGGGCGCAGGAAGAGGAGTTATGACTGGCTACCTCCTCTGGAACCTACTGCTTAAAGATGTGTTAGACTCATTCAATTTTATAATACTGTTCCCATGTTCAAAGCTAGCACTTTGAGTTCTGCTTTTTCCTGACTCTGCTCTCTCTAAGTTAGTTAACTCTCTTCTGTACTGTTGTCACGTTGAATACCTGTTAGGAGCCCCAGGTGCAGGGTATCAGGCTTGTGTTTAAAAGGAATGTATCCACATGGAAGCTACAAAGAAGCTAGAGCTCCATTATCTTTTCTTCGTAATTAGCCCTTTCTTAAAGGCTGAGGAAAGGAACTATCAACTGTGTTAACTTACTGGATGCTTAAGCCGTAGAACCTCTCTGGGCCACCAAGAAGGAGGAGGAGCAAGACTGGACCGAACATAACAAAGCATCCAGGATGCTAGGAAAGCTGGTTGGGCTACAAAACCTGGCCCGAGAGAGCAGCCTGACCCAGGACAGCAGTGTGCCAAGGGAGCTTTTGCAGGAAGCTTGGCGAGGCTTGTGGATGGAGTTCTCATTTCCTATATGGTTTTGCTCCTCACAGTAAATGACGTGTCATGAGTCCCGCACACTCATCTGCTCATCTGAGATAGAACAGAATGCAGTTTGTTCATCCAGATCTCCCAGGATTAGAATATATGGACCCCAACAAATACTTTATTATAAAATTATTTGTTTGGATAACTGACTCAATGAATGAATTCAAGCACCAGTTAACTCAAACATAGCAAATATAAATTGCTGAACTAATAAAATATTAAGATTTCTAGCTTCTGATAATGGTGAAGTAGCTTATATCAGACTAACCCTCCTGCCATAACAATTATAAACCTGGATAAAGTATAAAAAGTAATCATTTGAAGGCACTAGAGTGACCCAAACAAGGCAGAAACTAACAAGGATATGACCTTTGAAAGAAATGCCAAATCAGAGTTGTCTAATATTCTATGGCAAGACAGTCCACTGATACCCCAATCCCCATTCCCCATCTCCCTCTTTCCTGCTAACAGAACCCCAATTTGTTTAGGTAGCAGCTAAAGGCTCCTTAATTTTAGGGAATATGTTTCTTTATTTCCAGAGAATTAATCATGATTGGTCTGAATCAGTAGTTTCCAGCTAGGGCGTGATTTTCCTTCCCTCTCCTGGAGACATTTGATGATGTTGGAGACATTTATGGCTGTTATAAGTGGAGGGCAAGCTGCTGGGATCTACTGGGTAGACACCAGAGATGCTGCTAACCATCCTATGAGGCTTTACAAGACAGACGCCCACAACAAAGAATGTTATGGCCCCAAATAAATGTCAGTCATGCCAAAGCTGAGAAGGCTGAGCTAAATCACTCTTGTTTTTCTTAAGAAAATAAGGTAATGTCATTAATCAGCCTGTGATCGGTCTGTGGGTGGCCACGTGGCCGGAGTTCCTGTCAATGAGCTGGAGGTGGAAGTTTGCTCAGTGGGGTGTCCAGGGAAGCCTTTTCTTTCCTTATAAAGAGGGAGGGACTCAGCTGGCATGCAACTTTGCCCTTTGCCCTTTCTTTTTCCTTCCTTTGATGAGGATACGAGATTGATGTTAGGAGGCACATTAGCCATTTTGGGACCACAAGGTAACAATCCTAGAGAGGAAAGAAAGAAAGGGCTAGGAAGTCTAATTGCCTCATTCTAGAGCTGCGCCAGCTGGGACTGTCTTCCTTTAGACTCCTGTGATCTGGATCAATCTCTTTCTGTGTAGGTCACTGTGACCAAGTTCTTTTTATTCACAGTGGAAGGCATCCTTACAGGTGTGCCTGAAAGAGGCTGGAGTTAGTCCCATGAGTGCACATACCCTAGGACCTGGGCCCACCCCAGCACTAGTGCTTCCCCAAGCCCCCGGCCCACCACATTCCTGTACTCACATTGCAGAAACGCAGTACAGTGGGCCACTCATAAGATGACTGAGCCATGACTGTCACTGGGAACCCACTGTCCCACCCTGCTTGGCCTCCTGTTCCTTCTGTCAGTCCAGACAGCATCCTTGGTGCTCCCCGGCTCTTGGGGAAATGTCTGAGGTCGCAGCAGCTCTGATGAAGGAGGCTCAGAACAAATTCAGGAACTGAGTCAAGTGCTTCTTGGGGTTTTGGGGTCTAGGTTTACCCCATGTTAAGCTGACAAGGCCATTTCCTCAGCTATTAATCACAAGGGAAGGGTTCCCTGGCTGCAGCATGGGGCCCTCCTGCTCATACAGAAGCGTATGACCCTGGGAAGGGACACCCCAAGAATTCATTCCTCCCTGCCTCTAATGAGACAACCCACCCCTTATCCTTCCTCTGAAAGGTTACTTTTGCCCTGCCCATGAAGGCATGGTCACAATGCCTGGCCAATGGCCAACCATCTCGTCTTCTTGCTCATAAACTTGGTAGCTTCACTCTTCTCCTGTTTGACCCAAACTGATCACAATAGGGAGAATCCTAAGGAGACCTGCCAGCCCCTTATAGTCTGAAGCCGGCCCCTGCCTTGAGTCCTGCTAGGGTGTGTTTTGATTTTTGCTTAATCTCCCCAGTGTATTTTTCATTATTATCCCTCTCCACGCCCTTGAGGCCAAGGGGTGGGGTGGGGAAGGGGTATTGCCTGGGAGTTGCATGAAGGAACTTTCTGGGGCATTGGCAATGTGCTGCATCTTTATCTGGGTGATGGCTACATTGGGTGCATATATGTCAAAACTCATTAGGCTGTGCACTTAAAATCTGCACTTTATTGTGTGTTATACCTCAATAAAAATGTTAATATATTTTTAAAATTTAAAACACAACTGAATAAAAAGAAGGCCCCCCAGTCGTTCATGGTTGGAGCCCACATCAGCACCCAAAGGTTTATACTTTTGCTGCCTGGTGCTATGGTCTTCCTTTGGCACTGAAGAGGGTGCAGCCTGCAGACAGCTCCAGCTCCACTTGCTGTGGACGGCCAGGCCACTGCCCGGGTGACAAGCACTGCCCCAACTGACATGGCCCCATGGAGGTGCTCCACAGAATAGCCGCTGACACCAGGGTCAAGCTATGGGGATGGGCTTTCCACCATAGCAGGCAACACATTCCAAGCAGGATATGGGTCACTGTTCCTATCCCTTGGGAAAGAAACTAAGAGATTAGGGTCAGCAGAAGGCCAGAGAATGAACATGCTGGGCAGCTGCTACCGGGGCCTGGTGAACCGGGTCACCCAGACCCACACACCCAAGCTTGAGGCCAGTGGCTCTTCCCCAGGCTGCAGACAAGCAGCAGTGGCAGGGAGAGTTAGAAGTGACACTGTGTGGGGTGGAAAGGGCCAGGGAAGGGAGCAAGACATTCCTCTTAAAGGGACGTCTGTTAATGGAGTGTCACTCTCTAAACAAGGAGGCCAGGAAACTTGACCTCTGCCTTGGATCTCCTCTCATGGGAAAGGATTCTTGGGCAAGGGTGGAACTTTTGAAGGAATCTCAGAGATTTAGTGGGGGAGAGTTTTGTGTGGGTCCCAACGGGGGTTTAGACATTACTTAAAGACTTTTGGGTAATCTTCCAAGTGCATACTTGCAGAAGGACTGAGAATTGTGCTACAGGAGGTCTTCTGCTCAGGGAAGAGGGGGCTGGGACACAGTCTTAACCCAGTAACAAGCCCCGGAGGGCAGGAACAACTCTGACCACAATGTGATATCTTGTGCACAAATGTGTCCCTGTCCAGTCCCCAGTGGACTCATGTTGCAGACCCAGGGTGGTGAGTGCGGACTTTGAGTAAAAACAACCAAAGCCACAGAAGAGAAAAGCCTTCCTCTCCCCACTGTTTCTCTAAGAAACCGGGGCATATGCTGCAGGGCACATGTGAACAATGAGACCCCACAGGGTGGGGAGAGACTCTCCGAATTCTCCATTGGGTCCAGAGGGCTTGTGATCCTTGGGCGCCCAGGGGCTCCCTGATCAGTGCCAGAGGTGGCCGTGTCTGCCCACAATGCAGTGCTCAGCCGAGGGCAGCAGTGGTGGAGACGGCTCGGCTGGGGGCTGGGGGTTGGGGGCTGGGGGCTTGGGGCTGAGGGCTGGGGGCTGAGGGCTGGGGGCTGGGGCTGAGGGGTTCCAGGCCCCTTTTCCCTTTTCCGGACAGCACGGCACATGTCAGCCTATGTCAACGGCAGGGCCTGCCCGGAGAGAGGAAGACAAGAAAATAGAAGATTTCCCTGCTCAGAAGATCACTGGGCTAATTCTTAGCCACTTTTAGGCAGTCCCAGAGAGACTCACAAATTAGTACCATGGACTTTGTAAGAAGCTTCAGTTCTTCAGGCACACGTAGAGGACACAGTCGTATGACCCTATTTTTTTTTATTTCAGCATATTATGGGGCTACAAACGTTAAGGTTACATACATTGCCCTTGCCTCCCCTTCCCCTTGAGTGAGAGCTTCAAGTGTGTCCATTCCCCAGACTGTGCACATGGCATTCACTATATATGTATATACCCACCCTCTCCTCCCCCCTCCCACCCGCCGGACACCCAATAAATGTTTTTTTTTTTAACATTTTGGTTACATTTTATATCTTTGCCTCTCCCTAGCAAGGGTTAGAGGTATTCCCTTCCTCTCCACAATGCTCACCACATCCCCCAGATGTGGGACTATACCACCCACCCCCCGAATCCCTGGTGAACGCCACCACCCTTTGAGCACCTTTGAGTACTGACTGTTAATCAGTTAGTACCAATTTGATGTCGAGTACATGTGGAGCCCATTATTCTGATCTTGTATCACCTCACTTTGGATAATGGGCTTATTTTAAACAGAAGGCTGGTGGACTTGGTAGACATGGTAAACATTTGGGTCAGGGACATTGGTTTGAGATTCAAACATAGCAAATTTCATTGAGTACTGAATTAGATGAACTCTAAGGATAAATGTTAGCAATGGTCCTCAGTAGGGCAGCAAAATCTTGAATGACTTTTTTTTGCCCTTGTCACCCCAACTCCCAAAGGACCCAAATCCGGTGCAGGTATGGAAATTTCTATGTAGGCACCCAAGTCTACCTTGATGAGTCCTCTAGGTCTGGAGGACTGTGCTGCCTCCTTCTCAGGACAGAGCTGTCACAGCCCAGTCAGTGACACCAAGTGTGAGGATGCAGACGGGGGCAGCAGGCCTTGCACCCAGAGTTTCTGGGAGGAAACCGTCCAGCTGGCAGAGCTCAGATCTGCAGGGAAAGCTGTGACAGATGGAGGTGAGCACGGTGGGTGGGTGGGGGTTCTGCATCCCGGAAGCAACAGTGATGTCACAGCGATTGAACGGGGTCTGGCATGATGGGGAATTCAGGAGCAGCTGAAGCTCAGAAGCCCAAGGTGGGGAGACTGGCAAGGGAGTGGTCAGTAGGCACCAGGCCCAGCCCTGCAACATCTCAGAGGGTTCAGGAGCAGGAATCCAGCAACGGGGACTCAAGCATGTGGGACAGGATGGGGACTGGTTCCCAGAGCTGGAGTCAGAGGTGGAGGCTGGGTGTCAGGGACAAGGTGGAGAGGTTGGGGGTGGACTGGCTTCATTGACCTTGGTATGTAGCTTCTAATGCTTCCACCAAGAATGTGGTCGTGTGCATGTCTTCACTGGCCTTACCCTCGACAAGCCACGTGCGACCAATCCATAGGTTCAGAGCCTCTGGCCTGCCCAGCCACACCCTGTGTCAGCCCAGGTAGGGGTAGAGCGTGGCCTTTCCTATGCAATCGCCCTTCCCTGCTGGCTGCAGGCAGCCACAATGCCTCACTACTCCAGGCCCTCGGCAGAACGGGCTGAGCAGCACCCTCATCACCCTACACAACATCCCTACCCAGCCCCACCCGATTTTGAAGGGCTCCACAGTCCAATACGATCTCCCATGGACATCTGTGTCTGAACACTCCTTCCTGTTTGTTCCTGTTCCAGCAGTAAGGGGAGCCAGGGCTGCTCTATGTGCTTTGGGTGGGCCTGGCTCCCAGCTACCGGAAAGGACGTTAATGAGCAAGCGCTGAGAATCCAGGTCCCTCATTAATTTGCACTGGGGAGACATGCCTGGGGGTTACCACTAAGGGCTTTAAACCAGTTCCAAAGGGAGGTTCACATGGATCTCCAAGGCTGGGACACCACGGGGAATAGGTGTCCTTAGAATCTCAGCGCCAATTTTCAGGACACAGAGATGTGGCCTCAGACCTGAGAAGGTCTAGCCTGTGCTGTGGCTAGCGTCATTGTTTATTCTTGATTCACGGATTGCTTTTTTTAAACAAAATTCTCATGGGGTTCCTCAAGGGACACCCTAGAGAGAAGCCCTTAAGAAATAAGACAATCTGGGAGAGAGGCCTGGTCCCTCACACCCCGCTGGTGTGGAAGGTCCTGGGCTGCTCGAGGCTGGGGACAGTGCAGGTGGGGCGGGCTCGTCTGCTGGACCAGTGAGGCAAGAAGCTTTATTGTTCGAACCCGGAGCGGGAAGGTGCACCCGCTCTCCCAGATTGCAGAGCTGGGTGTTGGGTCGAAAGGCAGAAGGCAGAGGACTGAAAAGAGCAGCTCCCCACGGGTAGAGGGGGGGCGGGTCCTAGCGCCGGCCCCAGGCCAGGTGGGTCCATGCTCCACGTGGCCGACCTGGAGGTTCAGAGCCCAAGGATCTCGCCACAGATGGACAGTCCCATAAAGGAGACAAGTTGGGCTTCAAAATAGGAATCAGGGTCAATTGCCAGGGCAGTACCTTTAAAAAGAAACAGAAGCATTTTACAAAAAAGAGATTACCCCATAGTAGAATGGATGTGTTAATGTTATGAGCTGCATCTAAACCAGAGGTGGTGCTCCAGGATAGCATGAGACCATGTGACTAAAATGGAAGATCCTGCCCCACCCTGCAATAACTGGCCCTACACCTCCTCTTCCTATTTCTTTTACTGACCCCTAACTGTCCTCCTTAGTCCTCCAGCTGCTCAAGTCCTCCCTGTTTTCCTGCCGTAGCCTCCCATTATGAAGAAGCCTTTGCTCGCTGGGCTAACTTATACTAAGATGTAAGTGACTGGCAGCAGCCTACTGGGAAGGGGTTACTGACTGTCTATATCTGGCCTAGCGGGCAGATGGTGACCTCTTTTCTGGTAGCTTTCCAAGCTGGTCACCACTGTCCCCCACCACAACCCCAGCAGGTACTCCTTTCCAAGTGGAGTCTGGAACTATTAGGGTCTTGCCTTCCGACCTTTGGGAAGCTTGATATAGGGGAGGAATGAAGACCCCAAAGCCACAGGCCTCTGGTGGAGGCTGCTGGGCACCGTGTTGCTTGGGCAGGGGCAATGAGGCTTTGTGTCCTGCAAGGGTGTCCAGCAACTGTCAAATCCCACTGATGAGATGACTGACTTTGACCTTTTGGTCAAGCTAACTCCGCTCCTCATTCTCAATGAGCCCCAGAAATGTTCTCTGCCACTGAGGGGCATACATGCTCTACCACATTATTTCTACACCCAGTAACAAAGAGATAGAATAAACCCGACAACTGTCATTAAAATTTGCCAATGACCTAAAATTCCTACCATAGCTTTTGACTCACACATAGTCTTGGGTCTCTAGTTACATGGTTAACACACCTTCTTTTTACTGCTGGGCAAAGTAGGTGGGAACATCTCTGCACATGTCCCTGATGAGCATTCCATACTGCGCTAAGTTCTTGACGCGGCTGGGTACAACATCGTAGGTCAGGCCGTGGGTGGGTGGGTAAGGCTTGAAGTCCTGGAAGGGGTGGCACATCACAACGGTGAGACGGCACATATGGATTCCTGGGGCCTGGCCCACAGGTAAGTGGCCACAGGGTATGGGGGTGATACAATTGACAAAAATAACTCTGAACCCAAATATGCCCTTGAGTTCCGTCTCTAACAGCAATATCCCTACTGGCCACAAGGTGGCGACATTAATCCAGAAAAACTGTATGCCTGCGTGTAACAGTGACACTTCCTGTCTGTTCCTTTCTCCCTTTTTAACTTCGCAGCTTGTCCAGCCTTCAGTTCTGTATCATCTCTGATGAGAATACAGAATAGTTTAAAAATTATGTGTTGCATTTACATTATTGTGTTCACTTGTTAAATCATATGGGCGGGCCACTTGAGGCTTCTCTCTTTTAAAAAATGGTTAAGTTGCTTTATTTTTATGTGACCTAAAAAGGTATGTTTTTTTCCCCCAAGAGTCAGCAAACCCTCTTGCCATGGACAATCAGTGTTGCCTAAATATCCTGTGCAGGTTACATAAGCAAATGACAGCATATTTCAACAACTTGCCAAGGACTTTCTGCTCTGCTGTTTTTTAACTAATTAGACTACTCTTGTCATTTCAGAGGAGGGGAAGAGGACTTCAGCAGTCCTGGGCTTATTTGCAACCAAAGATAATATATGTGGATGTGTTTGGGGAGTGGCAGGGGAAGAGAGAAGGTAGATGTATATGAATCCTCTATTAATTCACTCTAATATTTATATTCCACAATTTATATTTACTATTTATATTTATGTACTATTATATTTATATACTGATTTATATACTATTATATTTATATACTAATTATATTTATTTATATTTACTATTAAATTTACTATATTTACTACTATATTTATATTTACTATTTACAATTTATGTTTACTATTCCACAATTTATATTTATATTACTATGTAGCTCAAATCCTTCTGGAATACATCTCAATGAATTCATTGAATGGAATTTTATTGATTTAATCACGATTTGACCTGATGGGCCATTGGCTGGACCTGGAGTCCTTTGTGTGATGAGGGATCCATGGCTTTCAGAACAAGGAGGACCTACGTCTCCCTGTGTGCACAGCCTGGTCCTAGGAGGTCGGAGGCAGAGTTGAAAAACCTCAAGCTAGGGGGGAACCAGAGTGAGTGGTCTTGCTTACCTGATTTTTCAGAGCCTTGCTCATGTCATCCAAACTTGGGAAGACTACTCGATCCATTTGGCCAGGACACAGACCCTCTTGCTAAACAGCTTAGCGACTAAGAGGGACTTAAAGCGACACAGCAGAAACATGTAATTCATTCAGTCACAACATGGACACTTACTCTCCATCAGGTCGTGGCACACAGCTGTGCTTCTGGCTGTGCTGTAGAGCACCCCAGGGAGAGCTGTCCTGGGCACCAGAGCCAAGGTCAGCATCAGGACTGCCATCACGTGCAGAGCCCTGCTGCTCCTGAGGGCCCCATGGCTCTGTCCCCTGCTTCGGGTGAGGGCAGGAATCCTCCAGGGCATTCGCACACCACTACTGGGCGTGTGGGACAGGAGGGGTGGGGAGTTAGCCCCGATAATAAGGCTGACTTTCAGGTCCTGCTCTGCCACTTAGCAGCCATCATGGCCCTCAGTGGGCTCCGTGATCCTCGGCTTCCTCATCTGTAATGCAGGAACAATAATGGCCCTCTCCCGTGGGTTGTCCTGAAGATAATAGAATGAGTTGAGATACTAATTGCTATAGGAGCTTGTGAGAGCACTGTGCAAGTTACAGAGCACTCTCTGAATGGGCACGGTTGTCAGGAGCCTTGGGGCAGGTTCTAGCCCTGGGTCTGCCACTGACCACCTGCTCCATAGGGCCCTGGGCCTGTCATTGGGCCTCTCTCTTGGCTTGGATTACAGCAGTGGTTCTACAGCTGTGTCTGACTGAGCCCAAGGGTCACCTGCATCCCCCTCATCCAGCCAGAGTAGTTCTGAGTACTTCTGTTCCACATCAGGGGCTACTGTGGAATATTTTGTTTGCAGAAAAGATTCCATGGCATAACATAGAGTTGGAAACCATAGACTGTGTAGACTGTGTGCTCTGTAGCAGGATTCAGGGGACGTCTCAGAAGCGGGTTAGGTGAGGAGCAAGAGAGGAGGTCAGGGGAGGGAGGGTGCCAGGTATAATGGGAGCAGAGGGACACCTGCATCTCAGTGTCCAGCCTGAGATGTCCAGTGTGGCTGGAGAGAATGCCATGGAGATGGGTGAGAAAGGGGGACAGCAGAAGGCATTCAGGGTCAGGGTGAGGATTTTGGGCTTCGTGTCAGGCAAGGGTGTGACTTCTCCTTGTAAGTGAAGATGTCACCTCACTTAATCCTCCAGAGTCCTGTCTGGTAGGCAAGGCAGCTATGGATGCTGTTTTGCAGATAAGGAAACTGAGGCCAGCAAAGGCTGGGTGATATTTCCATGGCTTCGTGCTTTTCCACTGGAGAGCTGGGCCAAGGACCCATGTGGGCCCTTCCCAATCTTGTATCTTTCTGCCAGATCTTACTACTGAAAGAGATGGGCAAGTTGTAGCCAGATTTCTAAAAATAAAAAGCATCATTCTTCTTCTTGGGAAATTAACACTTAAACACAAAATAACTTCTAGGGTGCATACCTGTTACAAGAAATGGGGGCTCTTTAAATGACTTTCTTAGTTCAGAGTCCTTTGGTGGCCATGTGAAACCAACACCTCGCAGGAACACAGAGGATGTGGGAGCCCTGTAGACTCGCCAAGGCTCTCCCTACATTCTGGGCTTGGAAAGAAACTCCCGTAACGGCAGGAGCTGGTCTCTTATCCAGAGACATGCATCCCACGGAGGGCCTAAACCTAGAGAAGGCAAATGCAGACAGTGTCCTCTTTTTTTTTTTTTTTGAGACAGAGTCTTGCTTTGTTGCCCAGGCTAGAGTGAGTGCCATGGCATCAGCCTAGCTCACAGCAACCTCAAACTCTTGGGCTCAAGCGATCCTCCTGCCTCAGCCTCCCGAGTAGCTGGGACTACAGGCATGCGCCACCATGCCCGGCTAATTTTTTTATATATATATATATATTAGTTGGCCAATTAATTTCTTTCTATTTTTATAGTAGAGACGGGATCTCGCTCAGGCTGGTTTTGAACTCCTGACCTTGAGCAATCCGCCCGCCTCGGCCTCCCAGAGTGCTAGGATTACAGGCGTGAGCCACCGCGCCCAGTCGAGACAGTGTCCTCTTTTCTCTGAAAAAGCATGAAGCTACATTTGGGGCCAGACAAGGCTTTCTTTGGCATTGTAATGAACGTGTTTCACGTCTTACTTTCTCGTAGTCCAAGACTCCATACCATTTGCTCAAAACACTGTTGTCTCGGACGCTGACTACACCTCGAGAGGCATCGACATGGGCACTCTGAATCCCAACAGATCTCTCCAGAGGATGGCTGTCTCTGAGGCGCTGGCGAAAGCAATAGTGAGAAGAGTTGACATTTGCCCGCATCTCTCAGGTTGAAGGGATACCCACAAGAAATGTGACGGGGTTACCCTTCATGATCACCTTTTTAAAATACTTCTGCTAGAGAAGAACTAGACAGATCGGACCTTCTCCACTCTCACCATCAGGACCTGAGACAGATTCAGGAAGATCACAAGGATGGAAGATGCGACCTGAAATGGAAACGTGTATCAGTGTACTACTTAGCTTCAGATGAGCTCAGAGTCCACAGCCCAAAGCCCTGCTGGGGCTGGAGGTTTCTTTAAATGATCTCCAACTCTCACCATCTCTTATGCCCTTGGGACCCCGATGTGCATCAGGAGACTGTTGCTCAGCATGGCTGCTAGGGGGAGTGTGCTGGTCACTCGGGATGCAAAGCTTTATGGCTCACTTAGGAATACTGTTTGTGTCACTCTACATCTATTGTCAATCACTAGGCTATTAAGCAATCTGACCAACCATTTGATCTGCACATGGGGAAGGACCATGCTAGGCCACATTGTAAAATAAGTGATAATTCTGGTTCTCAGTGTTCTTCTTCTCTACTTTCCTCTCCCCTTCCAACCACTGGGGAACCCCAGAGGCTCTCCTGGAAACTGATATCCTCCTGATTTCCTTTCTTCTAGATCCTCCCACTTTGCTTGAGAGTAAAAGACCACATACCACTTATTTACACCTTATTTTGAAATAGACTGTGCTTAAATATGACTAGTTCCTAACATATTTGCAGTTAATTATTTCTCCTCTGTGTGGCCTGTCTTGCCTGTTGAGAGAATTCCAGGCATCAGAGAGTAAGTGAAAGAGAACTGGTGGGAGCTGGAGCAGACCAGGGTGAGGAACGCAGCCATGAACCTCTCCCACCACCCGCAGCTCATTGCCTGCTCTACTGAGGGCTCACCCAGCTCAGTGCATTCAACACAAGCTGGGATTGCCAGGAACTACCTTTCTCCCTCATCTCCACAATCTCCCACGTAGCATCTTATAGGCAATGACAGCAATAAAAAGTGAGATACATCTTCAGAGGAAAAGAAAACAGTTACTCTATGAACACTAATCATAGTGTGGTAATTGATGAGATACACGAGATGCAGAGAACTAAAGTTGGTGCCACATTTTAAATATATCTGAAATTTTCCTTCCCTGGAAATTTGTAAATGGGACAAGTCTAGGAAGAGAGGACCCCAACATATGAATATCTACCTAACTCCGAAAGCTTCTTGACTTTTACAAAATCAGTTACTAGTTTCTTTGGGGAAACCCTTCAATCAGATGTCCCAAAGCAGAAAACTGTCAACACAGAGCTATGTGTCAAATTAATATTTGAAAATTCTATTTGACCTTAATTTGAAAAGTCCATGACGGGGGTATGGGTTTGGGAAGAATGAGTCCCTGGCTATTTTGGCTCTGAGAACATAATCACCTACATTTAAAAATAGAAAATATACTTACAGGGCATTTTATGGTGTCTCTCTCACTCTCATACCCCATGCGACTGCATTCATAGTAGAATTTTCTATGTCCCATTTGTTTTCTAAATCTGGTTTATATAGTCCTAGACCTTTCAGTTATCGCCATGATAAAAAACTCTGGGATAGTTAACCATGATCTGGATACCATTTGTGGGGGAGAGGATGAAGGCAAGTTTATGTAATCACAGTTATCACTTTTCTTTAACTCTGTCCAAGTATTTTCCCTTTACCCTAATATCGCCACTGGCTCCAAGGCAAACATGGCTTGTGAACAAGTCTTTGTGGGCTGACACACCCATGACCTTAATAACTAAGGTGAGGACTGCAAACAGTAGATCCCGCGAAATGGTCCTGATACAAAATCAATGAACTCACTGTTTCTACTTCCTCATTCCTGAAAAGTTCTGTACTAACAGCAGGGGTGGTTGAGAAAACCTTATGAAGCTGAAAGGGACAGAATGAATTGCACGATGAGATTGATTGGAAAGCAGTCCAGTCCAGCTCCTCACTCAAACTCTCACGTGGCTGGTCCTGCACTGCCCTCTGTACACCCACCAAGCCGACCTCGTTTCACCTCTTCAAACATCCACTTCTGGTTGACTTTCCTGGTACTCTGATATTATGTCCCCACTATATGGTTTATCTCTCTCCTCCCAGCTTTCATTTCAGGGTGCTCTTTTCCATAAAGGACTCTTTGGCTGGCCCTGGGACCCCTGAGACATAGCCAACGGTTGCCTTTCTATGACGAGTCAAGCACTAATTCAGGCCTTTTCATGTGCTACCTTATTTTTTCTCAAGCTCTGACTGGTGGTGGCCCAGCTTCTTGAATCAAATTCCAGCAGGCCAGGACCAACAGATATTATTTTCTGAGAGAAGGGGATCTACATGGGTGAGCCTGGGCGCCGGAGAAGTGCGAGGAGGGAAGGCAGGTAGCTCATCCTTGTGGTGCTTAATGAAAATGAGCCACGGGAACATCACATGGTTGGACTTTGGGGACTATTTGGTCACCCAGGGCTAAGCTAATATCATCTCTAATTTTCTCAGAACTTTCTCACCACGCACAGACCATGAACTCAATGGTTATCAACTGAATATGTAAAATGGATTAAAAGGATGATTTTCAGAGACCAAGAAATTGGTAGGCTTTGTCTCTAAATAGGTAGAGGCAATAAGGAAGAAATAAAAGTTAATCTCTTTATTTTATTTATTTATTTTTATTTCAGGGTATTATGAGGGTACAAACATTTTGGTTGCATTTTATGTCTTTGCCTCACCCAAGCAAGGGTTAGAGGCATGCCCTTCCCCTCTACAATGCTTACTGTGTCCTTTAGTTATGAGTTTACGCCCCCGCCCCCCCGTCCTCCTAATCCCTGGAGAATATTACTACTGTGTGAGCACCATAGTGTTAATCAGTCAGTACCAATTTGATGGCGAGTACAAGTGGAGCCTATTCTTCCGTTCTTGTGATATCTCACTTTAGAGGATGGGCTCAAGCTCTACCCAGGGAAATATAAGTGGTGCTAGATCACCGTTATTTCATATAATTGAGTAATAATATTCCATTGTATACATATACCAAATTTTAATAATCCACTCATGAATTGACGGGCACTTGGGTTGTTTCCACATCGTTGCAATAGTGAATTGTACTGCCATAAACATTTGGGTGCAGATGTCTTTATTATAGAATATATTTTGCTCTTTTGGGTAGGTGCTAAACTATTTTTAAGTTCAGGGCATTTTGTGAGAAGCTGTATAAAGCCGTTGAATTTGCAAGTCAGAAGGTGTCTTAAAATGTAATGTGAATCCTCTAATGAAAACTTTGCAGAAATCACCAGGAGAGAAACAGGAAGGATTGTGAGTTGCAGAAAATCAAAAGGAAGTATAATTACATATATATGTATACACACACACATACATATATATATATATATATATATACATAATGAACTTTAAGACTTCCAAATCACCTCTATAGTCATGAATTCATTTGTTCCTTATTACCAACCCTGTGGGTTAGGAGGAGCAATGATTGTTAACCCATTTCACGGATGAGGACATGCAATCCATAAATTAACTCTGCACTAACCAAGTTCAACACCTACCAAAGCACTAACCAGATATTTCAGTGCGGAGTTAAAATTTAAACTCAAGTCTGTGGACTTCAAAGACTGTAATCATATGCGATTTTCCCCTAAAATGTGCTGCCTTTTGGGATTTGTAAGCTTCAAGCTGCAAGGGTCCTGAACAAATGTCCCTGTCCGTATTCAGGTCACTATGCTGAGCAGCTAATTCTGTTGGAGCCTCTCTCCGTGCAAATGGAGACCAGGAATCATTCCAGCTCCAGCCAGCCAAGGGTCACTCCTCTTGCCCCAAGTCCAAGTGCAAAGAGCGAAAGAACCAAAAGTAAAGGCATCTGTGTCATACAGGGAGAACCAGCAGATGATCCCAAATGAGTTTCTGATCATGGAAATACCTGGGAAAAAAGGGGGTGCTCAGATATGAATCCAAACAAAAGCTCTGGAATCTGAGAGGGAAATGGAGATCAGGCCTCAAGCAGTCAGAAAACCATGATGAGGTGGATAACCTCTGTCACCCCAAGGTCCCTGCCTCTCCAGCATCTGTTATGAGAAGGACATGTATGTCTGGAGGACAGTCATCCAACTCTCCCCCCATCAAACATCCTCCTGCAGGACCAGCCCCTGGTGTCACAGTCTTCAGTTTATTGGGGTCCCTGGTGAGTAGTGGCATCATGTTGGAACGGCTTCATGATAAAATGCATTATATAAATGAGGTTATTATTAATATTCAATTAAGTTATTATAATGACATTTGAATATTCTAATACTGGTAAGTTTGCTAATAAATAATTATTCAGCCACATACTCAAATCCACATTTTGTTCTGCAAATACCAATAGTCATGTGCAAAAAGGAAGAATCAATATATTCAAATCCTGGAGTCTTATTAAGGAATGAGCTTGGGCCAACAGCAAATTTGGACAGCACCTCTCTTTTGCCCTATGCACTCTTCTCTCCCTTCAATCTATTGCACGAACTCTTCCAGTCCTACCAGTTTGCTTCTCAAAAGTCCTCCAAAGACTTTCCTGATTTGGCCCCCACTAACTTTTGCCTCCCTGCCTTCCACTTTTTTTCCAGTCTACCTTAGATGCTATCAAAGCTGGTTCTCCACTCTTCCCCACACGCGGCCCCTGCATTCCCAACTCTGTTTCTTGGTTCACACCTGGAGACTCCTACCTTGCTTCATCCTCCTGTCCCTTCTTCAAGCCCAATTTGACAGTGCCTCTAATTTTCCATCCTTCTTTCATTCCCAGACAAATATGATCTCTTCTTTGGAAATATCATAGTTCTCTGCTTTTCCCTTACTTTGGCTGTTTGTATTCTTTGTTGTGTTATATCTACGTGTATAGTTGTTTGACCAGGCCATTAAATGCCCATTTATGTCATTTGCCTATAAACTCTGTAGGATTAGAGACTTTGTTTTATTCTCTGCTATAAGTCTAATGTCTAATAGTTAGAACAGTACTTGACAGTAGTAACTCAAATATATATGTTATGTGAATAAATGAAAAGATTGGACGTATGGTATATTATTCATCTCTGAATCTAAGGGAGTACTTAGCAGTGCCTGGCATATAATCAGTGCACAGTAAATACTTGTCGAATTTAATGGCAAATAATGGAATCAAGTATCTAATGACTATATGAATGAGGAAGACAATTAAAATCTGAATAGCATAGCATGTATAACAACAAAATATAACCCTCTTTATAAACTCTGATTACAGTTCAATTATAAGATTAGCGGAGAGACATCATTAATATTTTTGTTCCTGGATTTGAGGGTAGGGGGTGAAGAAAAAGAAAAATGAAAACTAGGCTTCTGCAAAGTTGTTCGCCTTTTATCTTGTATCCTGGAACGTTTGGCAAGAGCAAGACTCCTGTGCATGGATCCCTTGTCCTGCTTGGTGTTTGTTAAACATGCTTTGATTTTCTCCTTAAATTACTTACTGCCTGCTGTAAACCAGAAACTTCCTCAGCCTTGTTTTACCTTTTTTAGTTTCATCCTGCAATGCAGACTCCTATATTCACGCCAGTAATGGTGCTGGTATTTCACTAGTCTTTCCACTTTTGCAGAATTCAGTGGGCATCACAACTGAGAAATAATTATTTTTTAATTAGTAAAGCTTTCTCCATGCAAAGCTATATACTTGTATTTCTTCCCTAATCCCTAAGCAAATGAAAAATATAAGTCAATAACTCAATCATGTCATTATGGCCCACAAACTCTCCTTCTGACCTTCCTGTTTCATTTGGTTGAATTGTTTTTTATTACTTCTTTCCACAGAGTCTGATATACAAGAAGAAGTCTGGCCTTCTCCATGCATGTGCCATGTGTTCTCTAACCCTTATTCAATTGCGATGACTTTCATTTGTTTTCTATGGTTGTTTTCAACCCACTCCCCACTTCCTCTACCTTCCGGCTTTCTCCTCTCAGCCCCATCTACCGCCTGCATTTCTACAGGTTCCTGCATCCAGGAACCCCGACCCCACTGTGTTCCTGTTCTCTCTTCCCTTTCTGGCTCAGTTTCCCTGGATGCTCTCTGCCCTTTCTTTTGTCCTTCCTGGACCCCAGAAGCAGGGACACTACTTCTCCAAAGCAGGCATCTCTGTGCAGGCACAATCTTCTAGCACGCATTGTCTTGCTGCATCTCATCTCTGTCCTGAGCTACTTACTTCATCTTCTCTATGTCCGCCCAGCTTCCAATTGCTTGATTCACCGCACTTCTTCCCGAAGTTCATTCCAGGTAAAGTGGCATCCAGGGTTCTCAATGCACCCAATCTTGTTAGGCAGCTGACATGTCTTTTACAAAGCTGAGTGGTCTTATTTATAAACTTTTTAAATTCAAGTAAAAACTTCCAATGACCTGATTGTTTTTTTCTCTCCAAATGAGAAGTGACCAACATTTGGATCCTTTGCTTCCATGGATGCAGCCATGCAGTGTCACACCCAAGTCAAGATTTTGGTAAGATTTTATTGATCTGGCTAACTTTGAGGAATGTGCTGATCAGCAATCTGACAGAGATGGAATTTCGGAAGATCTGAGTCATGAGATGACACAACCTTGTCTGTTGTCCTGTTGGAGTAACTTCTGGGCTCTGAGAGTGATAACTTCAGCAAAGCTGCCATTTCAGAGAAGGGAGGGAAGGGGCCCTGGGCTTGGGCAGCAGGGCAGGTCTAGGAGCCGTCAGGGAAGCTGGGTGCTGGCATGTAGTAACCTGTGAAAGGAAACTGGGAGACAAGGGGAAGCGGCATGACATTCTTCCCTGGTTCCCTTACAACATCCCTGTTGTGCTACTGAGAGCTAGGTGTCTTGTTATCAGGGGTCAGTACTCCAATTACTTAAGTCTTGCCTCAAAGAAATTTGAGTTTCCAGGAAATTGTTGAAGGTACAGTTTTTCATCATAGCTTACATGTATGAAGCAAGTTGTGCACATACTCAGGCATGATCTATGCAGTTTCCCTCATATATACTATTCACATACAACGTTTCCCACGCTTTCTGTCATGTATTCCCAAGTCTGCCTTCTGTTCTCCACTTTTGGTGGTCAAGTTCAGGCTGAGTGGGTGATGCATTAACTCATTAATATCCCTATTTAAGGGAGAAGGGACTGTGGTAACCAGCCTTCCAGATGACTCCCAACGATCCTTGCTTCCTGGACTTCGTGTCCTTGCATAGGTCCTGCCTGCATTAAAGAGGGCTGACCCATGCCACCAATGGGATATTGTGGAATTAACTGTAGGAGACTTTCTAGTTCATAAAAGACATTGCAACTTTTGGCTTATAATCTCATGGGCCACTCACTCTGGGGCAGCCAGTTGCCATGTTGTGAGACACTCAAGCAGCCTCATGGAGAGGTCTACATAGCAAGAAACAGAGGTTTCCTGTCAACAGCCGTGCGAGGAGTCCGCTTGGCAGCAGATCCTTCAGCCCTAGTCAAGCCTTCAGATGACTGCAGCTCTGGACAACATCTTTTTTTTTTTTTTTCTTTGTATGAATTTAAGGCACACAAGTGCAGTTTTGTTACACGGATATATTATGTAGTGGTGAAGTCTAGGCTGTTAGTGTAACCATCACCTGAATAATGTACATTGTACTCATTAAGTAATTCCTCATCCCTCATCCCCCTTCCAGCCACCCACTTTTCTAAGTTTTCAATTTCTATTATTCCATGCTCTATGTCCATGTGTACACATTATTTAGCTCCCATTTATAAGTGAGAACATGCAATATTTGACTTTCTGTTTCTGAGTTATTTCACTTAAGATAATGGCCTCCAGTTCTATCCATGCTCCTGCAAAAGATGTGATTTCATTCTTTTTCCTGGTTAAATAGCATTCCATTGTAGGTGTATGTTTGCATGTGTATATACATCTCACATTTTCTTTATGCAGTCATCTATTGATGTGCACTTAGGTTGATTTCATATCTTTGCTATTGTGCAAAGTGCTGCAATAAACATATGAGTGTAGGTGTCTTTTGGATATAATGATTTATTTTCCTTTGTGTATATATCCAGTAGTGTGATTGCTGGATCAAATAGTAGTTCTATTTTTAGTTCTTTGAGAAATCTACATACTGTTTTCCATAGAGGTTGCATTAATTTATATTCCCACCAACGCTGTATAAAAGATTCCTTTTCCCTGCATCCTAACTAATATCTGTTATTTTTTGAGTTTTTAATAGTAACCATTCTGGCTGTTGTGAGATGTTATCTCATTTGCATTTCCGTGACGATTAGTGGTGTTGAGCATTTTTTCATATGCCATATGCAGAAGAAAGAAACTGGATCCCTACCTTTTACCATATACAAAAATCAACTCAAGATGGATTAAAGACTTAAATGTAATACCCAAAACTATAAAATTACTATAATAAAACCTAGGAAAACCTCTTCTGGATGTTGGTATAGGCAGAGAATTCGTGACTAAGACCTCAAAAACACAAACAACAAAACAAAAATAAACAAAAGGACTCTTACCCAGAATATTTGGAAAGCCTCCTAACAGGTGTTTGCCAGAGCACTCCTGTTAAATCATAAGGCAGATCACGTCACCCCCAGGCCCTCAGCCCAAACCCAGCTATAGTTTCCCACCTTGGTCAGCATAAAAGCCACAGGAGCCTACAAGACCCCCCAGATGGTGGGGAGGTCAGACCTCCCCTCCGTCTCTGCTTTCACCTGCTGCTACTTCCCTCCTGCCTCAGTTCCCGACACCCTGGCTTTTCTGCTGTTCTTTGCTCAGGGCCTTTGCATGTGCTGTTCTTTCTGTCAGGAACACTTCCCCTCAGGAAGTCTTGTTCCCTGCTCCCTTATCTTCTAGGTCTTCATCAAAAGTGACCTCAATCAGGCCTTCCCTAGGCACCCTATTTATTAATACAACTGCAAACTGAATCGCCACCATTGACATTCCTGATTTATTTTTCTCTCTCACACCAATCACAGCCTCACATACTATGTGTTTATACATGTATTTATTTGCTGATACCTATTTCTTTCACTGGGATGTAAGCTTGGTGAAGACAGCGACTTTTGTCAACTTTGCTTCCTGCTTTATCCCAGGAATACAGTATTATGGGATATTATTTATCCCATAATACAATACATAGCACTTAGGGGATACTCAGTAACTATGAATGAAGGAACCAATAATTTTTATTTCAAAATATTACAGGGGTACAAATGTTTTTGGTTACATGGATTGCTTTTGTAATGCTTGAGTCAGGGCTATAAGTGTGTCCATCACCCAGATAGTGTTCATTGTACCTGTTAGGCAGGTTTTTGCCCCTCTCCTCCACCCTTCTTTCCTCTACTTGATTTCTAACGATTTTTACTTCCTTCTGTGCACATGTGTGCTCATCAGTTAGTTCCAATTTAATAGCGAGTACGTGTGGTATTTATTTTTCAATTTACTTCCCTTAGGATTATGGTCTATTAGGTGTTTACTTCACTTAGGATTATGGTCTCCAGTTCTATCCAAATTGTTGCAAAAGGTATTAGTTCATTGTTTTTATGGCTGAGTAGTTTTCCATGGTATACATATACCACATTTTGTTAATGCACTCACGAATTGGGCACTTGGGTTGATTCCACATTTTTGAAATTGTGAATTGTGCTGCAATAAACATTTGAGTGCAGATGTCTTTTTGATAAAATTACTTATTTTCCTTTGGGTAAATACTCAGTAGTGGGATTGCTGGATCAAATGGTAGGTCTATTTTTAGTTCTTTGGGGAATCTGTCCCTACTATTTTCCAAAGAGGTGGTACTAATTTGCAGCCCCATCAACAGTTTATAAGCGTTCCTTTCTCTCTGTGTCCACACCAGAATCTATTGTTTTTGGACTTTTTAATAGCCATTCTCACTGGGGTAAGGTGATATCTCCTTGTGGTTTTAACTTGCATTTCCCTGATGATTAGTGACACCGAGCATTTTTTTGTATGTTTATTGGCCATTTGTCTATCTTCTTTTGAAAACTTCCATTCGTGTGTTTTGATCACTTTTTAATAGGGTTGTTTGGTTTTTTCCTTACTGATTTGCTTGGATTCTTTGTAGATTCTGATTATTAGCCTTTTATCTAATGTGTAGTTTGCGAATACTTTCTTTCATTCTGTAGGTTGTCTATTTGCTCTGTTGATTATTTCCTTAGCTATGTGGAAGCTTTAATCAAGTCCTAGGTATTTATTTTTGTTGCTGCTATGATTGCCATTGGAGTCTTTTTCATAAATTCTTTGCCTACGCAGATATCTAGAAGAATTTTCCCTACATTTTCTTCTAGAATTCTTATGGTTTCATGCCTTACATTTTAAGTCTTTTATCCATCTTGAATTATGTTTGTGAGTAGTGAGAAATATGGATCCTGTTTCATTCTTCTGCATGTGGTTATCCAATTTTTCAGCACCATTTATTGAATAGGACTTCTTTTCCCCAGTGTATATTATTGTCTGTTTTGTCAACGATCAGTTGGTTGTAGGTAGATGGTTTCATATCTGAATTCTCTGTTCTGTTCCATTGGTCTATGTCTCTATTTTTGTACAAACATCATGCTGTTTTGTTTACTATAGCCTTGTAGTATACTTTTAAGTCTGATAATGTGATGCCTCCAGATTTGTTCTTTTTGCTTAAGATTGCTTTGGCTATTTGGGTTCTTTTCTAGTTCCAAATGAAGCTTTTATCTAGATCTGTGAAATATGATGTTAGTATTTTGATGGGGATTGCATTGAATCTGTAAATCACTTGGGTAGTATGGCCATTTTAACAATGTTGACTCTACCAATCCATGACCATGATATGTTTTGCCATTTGTGTCTTCTTTGAATTCTTTTCCTCAGTGTTTTGTAGCTCTCTTTGTAGAAATCTTTCACCTGAAGGAGCAAATAATTAAGAAGTGCCTTGAGAAAAGAAAAGAGAACCATGAGGGAGAAGAGTAATCAGGACCCAATTTGGATGTGGGGGAGTGGTGAGGAGATCCAGACCTCTGAGAAGTGGCTGAGAGCTTCCAGGAGCATGGGCATGGAGGGTTAGGAGTGTGTGTTGGGGACAGGAAATATCTTTTTCCACTGCTTTGGTTTACAGGGTACAGAGAGGTTTCTCAGGATATGGGACTTTCAGTGCTACAAGCAAAGTGCCAGGCAAAGCAGGACAAGCTGGTCTCTCTGAGGGAAGGGGCAAAGGGTGTGCCCGGCAGAGAATGGGACAAGCGTACATACTCTGTTGGAGAGGCTGCAGCAGCAGAGTTGGGCAGAGCCTGGAAGGCTGGGGCAGGGGTGTCTTCTATTGTGTTTGGGATGGGAGGCCACGAGAGGGTCTTTGTAAAAGCATTTCTAACTCTCCCGTGGAGAATGGGTTCGGGGCCAGTAAGAGTGAAGTGGGGTTGGGGAAGATTATGGAACAGGGTTAGAGTTGCATGAGGGTCTAGTCAGATTTGCCCCAGGGCCTGGGGGGTTGGGAGGTTGAGTTATTGCTCCCTGTCTCTAGGGGCTGGGCAGAGTGGGCAGGCTCTGGGTGTGCCTCATTTCAGTTAATACCGGCACTTACTGCAAATTGCTAAGTGGGTGAGAGTGGAGTGGATTCTTGATAAAGAGAGAGCTTGTCAAGGAGGATTTCTGAGTCATTTTCTACATCAAATAAATATAGGCGTTAATCCTCAATCTGGATAACAGAATAATTCAACTGCAGACTTTGGCTTTAAACTCCACTGCAGAATTAACCAACTGTCAAGGACCTCAGGCGCCAGCAGACAGGCCTTGGTGATGAAGCATGTGAGACACGCATAGCAGGGACGCTGGACACTCCTGGCCTGACTCCTTCCATGGTGGGCACAGGAGCAGCACCCACGAGCTTCTGGGTGGCCCTGGGCACCTTGTTGCTGGCTGCCATCATACCCAAAGAGGGCGGGGAGAAATGTTTTGTGCCAGATTACAGGGTGGGATTTTCTGGCTCTGACTTTTTAAGGCCAAAACTGTGATCTAGAAAGAGATCGGTGGGCAGAGGAGCATCATCAAAGTAGTTTTGGCCTTTTAAAAATAAATTTTATGCTGGAAACTCAGACTTGTGGGGGGAGGGGGGGAAAGGGCATTTATTGAAACCTTAAAATTTGTACCCCCATAATATGCTCAAATAAAAAATAATAAAAAAAATAAATTTTAAAGCATTGA